>JAOWBN010214499.1:0-38704 GCA_028565015.1 Pinguicula moranensis
GTGTTATTTATGAAGACAAAAATTAACCCATAAATAAAATTAAATGATTAATTTTGATAAAGATTGAAAATAAATCATATATCATAATTGATAATAGCATATAATGAGTTGGAATTGTAATGTTAAAAACGATTTTCATGTAATATTGGACTGTTAAAATAGTCCAAGTTAAAAGCAAATTGAAAAGGAAAGTAAACAAGGGGCATAACAGTAATTGCAGACGTATTTGTTAACAGACCCGTCGTTGTCCATGAATTGGCTCGAAGCACCAAACAGACTACACTGCAAAACCCTGTTTAAACCTGCACATTCGTTGTCCGGGTAAAACCGTTACCAAACAGCGGATTGCAAGAAGTTCACCATCCTAAACCCAAAGTTGTCCGCGAACAGGGGACAACGTTAGTCCGGCTACCAAACGCACCCTTACTTGGACTAGGACTATTGGATGTCAAATCTTTGTTATCCTGGAATAAATAGCGAGTGTTTCATTAGCAAAGAGTAAAAACAAAAATCGGTAACTTAGCAAACAGTAAATTACAACTGATTTTGGTTAAAAAGAGATGAAGAGGAAATGCCAATCATTCACAAGGTCAAGTGATCTGTCAAGGAGAACAACAAGTTCACGGCAATCAATCAAATGAAACTAAGAAAGAATATGGCAAGCTAGTGCAGTGCAAGACATCAAAGAGAGAACATGCCAGACACCTTAACATAAGCAAGATATTACACCAATTCAACCTGATCAAAAAATAAATAAATATTGGATTGGCATTTTCTGATCAAACCAAAACCAAGAAAAATTACATGTACGACTCTTACATCACATCTCTTGGATGATAACACAACTAAAGATGAAAACCAGGAGCAACATCACCAATCTCCCAAATGATGAAGCGCTGAATCACAACTCCTTTGCTCAAGGCAATTCCTCATCTTCAAAGTTGTTTTTCATCAGATACTGATTCAGAATCACGAGGCGAGACGTCTCAAATGCGAAATATCCAATGGCTGAAAAGCAAGCACTATAAAACACTCGAGGCCCCATCCCACGAGTGAATCCAATCCACCCTTCTTCCTTCAGAATCTGTTTCACTGTAGACCGAACGCCACTATACAATACATCACTTACCTTATTCATACTTTCCACATGAGCCTGAGTCATCAACCGAGTTTTCACCACATCTAATGGAGTTGTCAAAGAGGCTGATACGGCTCCAGCCACAGCCCCACATATCACACTCTGAAATGGCTCCAAATGATCCCTTTTCGTCTCTCTCAACACCGCAGCTTTTAAGTACTCAAACGAAGAATAACTCAATACACCAGCAGGTAAGTTTCTAAGTAATGTGGCACTATATCCAGCATATAACCCCAAAATACCATCTTTTTCTATAATTCTCAACAAAACCTCCCAAGATCTCCCCGACGCGCCAGCCTGCATCCGCTGCGTGATCAGTTCCTTTGGGACCATAATGGCTGAGGATACAATGTTCCCCATTGCACCAGCTGTTGGAGGAATCAATAGAGGTGGAAACTGATCGATTTTTGACAGGATCGACTTACCAAACTCGCACGTTCCAAAATAGACCGCAGACGAGAAAGTCGAACCAACAATCACGGCCGAAACACCGCTATAGAATCCAAGAATACCCTTCTCTTGGAATGTCTTAACAACAACATCAAATGCACCATTATAAATCTTCGATGCCCCTTTTGTCTGGAGCTTGGTTTTGATTGTATCAAGCGGGTGAAGGCAAACATAAGTGAACGCCCCAGCAATGCCGCCAGCAGCACCACCAATCAGCGCCTTTTCGAGGACAGAGAGATTCTTCAATAGTGCACGGACCGAGGGAGAACCCTTTGCGGCTAGTTTTAGCCAATGAGGGAACATGGGTTTTGCTGGAGTTTTCACATATTCCTCATTGGAAATAGTGGTAGATGAAAAACTCATTCTTGATTTGGGAATTCTTGCGAATCCATTGATTCGATTTGTTCTTGAACTGGGGTTTGGGCTCGAAACGAGAGTAGAATTTAGCTGATTGAAGAGGGAATTGAAGTCATTAGAGGTGCGGGGATTTGGGAAGATGCGAATTAGGGCTTTGCACGGTGGAGCTTCCATTGGAGGATGCTTCACTGTTACTGAAACTAAGAAAGAATATGGCAAGCCAATGCAAGATATCAAGGAGAGAACATGCCAGATAGATTAACATAAGCACTTATAAAAAAAAGATAAGATTAGCATAAGCAAGATATTACAGTTCTTTGTCCGGGGATGATTCTTGAAACTGAAGCTAGTTTCAACCTCCTTTCACCACCACTAGAAACCCAAATCAAAGATATCTCATCCTGCTATGTAAAGATTAAAAGGAAGTTAGGATTTAAAGACAAGACTACATAGTACGGAGAACATTCAAGCGGTTCTCAAATCATGTGTCAATTGCAGCAATTCAGATTAACCTGGCTATTAAAGCAATGCTAACATATTTCGGCAGAGTAGCGGCAAACCTTTTAGTATTTTTCTAGTAGCAGGCTAATTATATAATAGTTGGGGGAAGTTGTAATGATATCGGATAACGCAGAGAAAGAAAACGAGAAGAAGCATTATGCAACTATATGTTGCAACAGGAGGTATATGAGCCTTACATTCGAGAGTCTAAATGGATACACAGTTATGCCAGATGACTTTGAGATACAATTAGGATAACAAAACGCAGCCGACCATGAAGCATGAATAAGCATGTTTAGAATTTCAGAGGCTCTAATCTTTGCACTAAGAATACAATTGAAAGAACCTCCCGAAGCCCCAACCATTTTCCTGCAAATTATTCATAAGAATCTGGGCTCTCCTTAGATAGAGAAAACCAGTAACAAATTGCCTTAAAAATCATGCCTTTTTAAGTCCACAGAGTGCTATTACACCAACACAAGCAAATCAAAGCTCAAAATCACTTACTCGCTGTCACGGTCAGCATTACAGTAGCTAGCACGATCTACCATTCCATGTGAAGCGGTCAGACTCCGGTATCTGCGAAAATCAACGAAAGAGGAAGACCGCCGGAGAGTTTGACAAAGTCGAGCGACGGAGAAATTTCTCCCCCGGCTAGTAACCTAATCTACATACCCTTTTCTGCCTGTTGGAATTTGGACAAGGTTGGCGGAAATCTTTACAACAATGAAGGATCCAGAAAAGGCGTGAATTCTCTCTTCAACAGCCTGAAAAAATTCTTCTGAATCACAAGGCGGAAAGACTGCTTAATTGAATAGCCCGTGAAAACTATCAGAAGGCCCAACGTCTGAATATGTGGGTTAAAAGGGTCGGGCCCAAACTCAATTTCAAATTCCAATAATAAACTAAACATAATCAGTAAATTCGTCCGTAGAGATGTACGCAGTCATAATCGTATCTTAAAAGAGATAAAGAGACTGTTTCTGCAGAGACCTCTACTCGTAGAGTCTCAAAAGGAAAATTTTTGAAAAATAACGAAAAATAATGAAAAAGAAATATAGATAAATAAATGTACTAATAAAATAAATACAAATAAAATAAAATAAATAAATACAAATATAATAAAATAAATAAATAGATAAATAGACACCCTTTATAACATTTTCGCGATCTCTTAATTATTACCTCCATTTAATTAAGGATATAACATAAAATGAAATCAAATTAGAATTTTTTTAGGAAATCACTGATGCAAGTTTCTAGTAAGTGATAGTGATAACATCCATTCATACAACAGTTTTGACTTTTTTTTTCTCTAAATTTCAACACTTTCATACTAGTTTAGAAACTTTATCTTAAACAAATTCTGATTTAAATAAGCATACTTTCACTCCTGTTTTCATTGTTTTAAGCTGTCACATGTGCTTTTAAAGAAGCTAAGCAATTTGTTTAAAAGAGTTTTTTATAAGTCAGTCGCGACTCGCGTAAAACTATTTTTTCAACTTTTTGCTATATATCAGTTGCTTGCAATAATTACGTTACATTGCGTTACTTGCATGAACAGCATCCACGTAACTTTAATTTCGACTCTAAGCTATTTTTAATTTTATCTTTTTTTGGTAGTTTAACTCTCGGCTATGATACGAGCCTGGAAAGAAATATGGGTGTTTATCGATTTCGATTTTTTGGTTTTTGCTAAAATTAATACCGAATTGATAATGATCGATTTTATATTTTTAGTATCGAAAACCAAAAATGATCATTTTCGATTTCGGTATCGTTTTTATAAAAAAATTATTTTTTAATCAATTTATTTTTTTAAATAATTCTACATATTTTTTATCAATAAAAAATTAAAAAATAAATCAATTTTGGTTTTACCAATTGGAAAAAACTAAAATCGAAATCATTTTTTTTTAAATTACAAAACTGAGACCAAAAAATTAAAAAATTATCAATTTTTGGGTTGATTTTAGTAAAAATCGAATTTTTTTTTTTGATTTATTTGGTCACTGGTCTACGTAGAAAAACCAAAGTATTTTAATCAGCAACAGAAAAGCCAAAGTAATTATTTGTTTTAGATATTAGTGTCTTATCATAAATATCAGAGCCATGATGCAAAACTGAAAAGAAAAAAAAAATTCAATACAAACATATTTTTTCTAAAGAAAGAGAAGCTTCCCGTAAACAAAGTCTATCCACCGCCTTTAGGTTATTTCCCACATACAGATAAAATAAGAAAACCAGCCATGGTCTTGTATTTGTCCATAATCAGGGCAGAGTCAGCAATTAGTAAAATGGGTAAATTTTTTGAGTTTGAGCAAAATGGGACAGTCGGATATTGTCAATTTGTTTCAAGCGGTAAGAAATCCAAAATTGTTTTTCGATTTTGAGCATAAGATATACAAAAATTCAAAAAATTCATGTCAAATTATATAAATATATGAAAATAGTATCTGAGCAGTTTCAATTTTTTCAAAATAAAATTGTTGTTTTGTAGACCTATTATTCTTTATTTGTTGGATTTGGTGTATCGGAATTTTTTAGGATTATTTTCATTTGTTTTAAAGATTTTTCAAGCTTTTGTCTCTCCTGGATTCTATTTTTTCAAGATTTTTTTGTTGCTTTGCAAACATATTCTGCTGTATTTTATGATTTTCGTGCAAAAAGCTTATATTTTTTTTTGATGGTGAAGACAAATCACACATAAGTATGAAGATTGAGGAACTCATCGCTGAACGCTCGTGGCTAAAACTACATACATATATGATTAACGGCTAACTAGATCTGAGGCAAAGTGTAATAGGATATTTTTTCAGTAACTAGTTGCTGAGTGCGAGACTATCATAGTGTCTCTAGTATTTTTTTGTTGATCCCCATGAGAGGGATATTGTAAATAAAATTATGTACTCTTGATATTACATATATAAATCTTAGCTTATAAAAAAAGGTTATATTTTTTTGGTTTCATTTTTTTTCAAGATTTTTCTGCTTTTTTCGAATACAATTTTTGGTATTTTTTTTTATATTTAAAAAAAGAACTCAAATTGCACTAGCTGGATTAGAAATATGTCCATAAAATTTGAAAACCTCACAAACTACCAACTGTTCTATACAAAATTTATGTATTATTTTGAAACAAATATAATTAAAATATTTAGGGAGATCAAATTAAAAAAAATAAAATTTACATATAGTTGTCAATTACAAATGAAGCTGAAAGAGTCATCATTGACAATTTTTTTAGCTTTGTGCTAATAATGAACTAAAGCAAAATGACTCTATTAAATTCCAATGCTTCTATTTAGTGAAGTTGCTGGAACTCAATACATCAAATGACGCAATGCATATTGGGTAGCAATGGAAACGGCCTCTTTGTATAATTATAAGGGTAAGGCCGCGTACATCTGATCCCTCAGACCCCAACTTAGTTCGAAATATACTGGGTACGTTATGGATTGTGGACTAGGAAATGTGTTTGCATCTTTAACTCATGGGAACCTCTATAAATACCACAAAATATCATATGTGGAAGATTAATGCATTTGCAAGTCTTAATAGAAGAACCAAAGAGGTTCTCTCCCTACTTTCTCTCTCTATCCGAAAGCATAGAGAAAGGTGTAAAACATTTGCGCTTCATGCAATTTTTTCTCTCAACTTCTTAGACTATAAATGTCGAGCTAGCACTCCAAACACACACATATAAGTTGTACAAAAGGTTGTATAAGTTCTCAAGAGTTGTGGTGGTGTGGACTACCATAGAGGGTGGACATTTGAATACCTTGAAGAGCAGATTACTTTAATAATCTTGAAGAAGAAGAAATCTTCTTGAGGTAAAAATAATTTCTTCCACCTTGATGTTTAAGTTGTGTAAATTAGCAAGGTCCTTGAGAAAGGAATTCTTTTTTTTTTTGTTATGCATGTTTGCACACACAATTATTTATCCTTCCGCATGACACGTAGTATAGTTTCTGGAATTCCTACAAAAAGTTGACAGAGCAAATATAAAAGTCATTGTCAAACTACCAACAACAACTTCTGTCAAGGGAATTAGAAGCTTCTTGGGCCATGCAGTTTTTTTATAGAAGATTCATTAAAGAATTTTTACACATCACCAAGCCACTAAGCAAGCTGTTGGAAAAAGATGCAAATTTTGAGTTTAAGTATAATTTTTTGAATGCATTCAATTTCTTGAAAGATAAGTTAACCAGTACACCTATCATTGATACACCTAAATGGAGTGAACAATCATGTGTGATGCAAGCGACTATGCATAGGAGCAGTTCTTGGCCAGAGAAAAAATAGAGTATTTCGTATAATTTACTATGCAAGTAGAACATTGAATGCATCTGAAATCAATTATGCCGCTACAAAAAAAGGAGTTGTTAGCAGTTGTGTTTGCATTTAACAAATTCAGACCCTACATTTTGGGAAGAAAATTAGTGTATACTAATAACTCTGCCATCAAATATTTTATGCTAAAACGGGATGCTAAGCCAAGGCTGATCAGATGGATTTTGCTCCTACAAGAGTTTGATGTTGAAATCAAAGACAAGAAAGGATCTGAAAATGTAGTGGCTGACCATCTCTCATGCCTGGAAAATCTTACTAGCAGTGACATGGACAAAGTACCAATCAATGATTCCTTTCCAGATGAAAGACTATTGTCTATCCAAGGAAATACATATCCCTTGTTTGTAGATGTTGCAAATTATCTTGCATGCAGAATTATTCCCTATGGATTATCACGGAAACAAAAAAAGAGATTCTTCTCCCAAGTAAAGTCATATTTGTAAGATGAGCCTGTATTGTACAAATATTGCTCAGATCAAATGATTCACATATGTGTTCCAGAGGAAGAAATGCATTCTATTTTAACTCATTGCCATGCACTGGAATGTGAGGGACACTTCAGAGGCAAAAGGACTGCAGTCAAGGTATTGCAGAGTGGATTCTATTGGCCTACACTATTCAGAGATACACAGGTGTTTGTGACCAAGTGTGACATATGCCAAAGAATGGGACAATTCTCAAAGAGGAATGAAATGCCTCAACAAAATGTGCTGGAAGTTGAAGTCTTCAATGTATGAGGACTTGATTTCATGGGGTCATTTCCTCTGTCTGTGGGGCAAAAGTATATATTAGTAGCCGTGGATTATGTCTCCAAATGGGTTGAGGCAATAGCCACACCCTCTTGTGATGCAGCAGTAGTGCTGAGATTTCTGTTCAAAAATATCTTTTCAAGATTTGGTACACCTGGATGCATCGTCAGCGATGGAGGATCTCACTTATGCAACAAAGTATTTGAAGCATTATTGAGGAAATATGAAATTCGACATCGCACTTCATTAGCATATCGTCCCCATTCTAATGGTCAAGTTGAAATATCAAACAGAGAAAGTAAGAAAATTTTATAAAAAATAGTGAACACATCCTGGAGAGATTGGACATTAAAACTAGATGATACACTTTGGGCCTACAGGACTGCCTACAAAACTCTCATAGGCATGTCTCCATATCGTATGGTCTATGGAGAAGCTTATCACCTGCCTGTGGAGTTGGAACATAGAGCCTATTGGGCCATGCACAATTTGAATTAGAACATAGAGCATGAAGGTTGCAGAAGAGAAGAGACTGTTGCAATTAAGTGAATTAGACGAGTTGAGGAATGATGCGTATGAAAGTGCCAAAATTTACAAAGATAAGATAAAATATTGGCAAGATAAACACATACTCAGGCGCCACTTCCAAACAGGACAAAAGGTACTCTTGTTCAACTTTAGACTTAAATATTTTGCAGGAAAATTGAAATCCAAATGGTCTAAACCCTTTGAGATCACACAAGTATTTTCATTTGGGGCCATAGAGATTGCTCATCCTGGTAAAGTCAAAGTAAATGCCCAGCGGATTAATCCTTATGATGAAGGTAGCAACATGTTAGAGAGGCTCAATGACTCTGCTCACTAAAGCATCGCACCGAGTCTAGCGCTACTTGGGAGGCAACCCAAGATCTGTTGTTTTGCACCACTCAGGGTCGTACCCTCAACCCTTCTACTTATTTAACTCAATCAACATCATGTTATCCAATGTGTTAAGTCTGGGGAAGGACAGTTATAAGTTCCCCAGTGGGAGTTATTATTACTTATGTCCATTAAAAATGTTGATTCAATTTTATACATTTGATTAATCATCACAGGCTAACACCTCTTGGTATATCTTACAGGGTGACCTACATGAATACAACCACCAGGAAGATCAAGCAACAATCATAATGGAGAAAGAAATAAAAGAAGAAGCTTCAGTTTCGCACTCATGTCCACGACTTACATATCTAATTTATGCACGGTAATCATAATGGGCAATTATTTTTATTCAACACGTTCAGCTCAATAATAGTTACAATAAAGGCCATGAATTAATTTCCAGGCCCATTCAGGTCCCGATATAAAAACGTGGCCATTGTCCCGCCTCGAGCAGCAACTCAATTTCAGATAGCGACTAACCCTAAATGCCAAAATCCTCTCGGGACCACTGTACAGTTCGTGTTACTCCAAAACTCTAGAACTTGTCTGAGCGCGCATTTTCTACGATTCTTTGCAGTAAGTAATAGATAACTCGAACTCGTTACTCCAGTATTCTCCGAGTTTAGAAAGCATCCACCTAAGAAAGCGAAAATCACTAAGTTTGGTGTTAGTGAATAATTTGTGAATGCCATTGCAAAGGATTTCTTTGATGCTACTTAGGGTATATTGGATGTGATATGGGAAAGGGGTTTTGCTTATGGATGCATGCCTACTATTAGGAAAGTTGTTAAGGATCATTATTGGACACAATTTCTTAGAACTCCAACTAAATATGCACCAAATTTGGTACGAGAATTTTATGATAACTTGGCTATCATGAATGACTTTCAAAGTATATGTTAGAGGGATTTGGGAGTCGTTGAACCCGGAGGAGATAAATCAGATTCCCAATCTTCTATGCCTGAGTGAGGATGAATTCTCAAAGTTCAATGGGGAGTACCCTAATCTAGCTGATGTGGCTGAATATTTATGTTCTCCGGGAATGATGTGGAAGATGTCTACTAGAAACAAACTGATTGAATTGGGAGTTAACAAGTCAGATTGTTGCATCACTTTCCTCATATGGCACTTATTCATATGCACTAGGATGATGCCAACTACCAACACTAGGGACATCAAGTTGAAGAGGCTGCTGCTCATATATGCCATTATAACTGGCCGCAACATTGATGTAGGGAAGTAATTTACAAGGACATTATGGAGAGTTTGGTTGCCCAGGAGAAGCGCCCAAATTCACTGCACTGCACATCCTTGATAACTACGATGTGTCTGAAGGTTGGGCTGAGGATGAGAAGTTGTTTCACCCTGCTCTGGATATCACTCATAACCTGATAAGCAAGTTGGGCACTTAGTCTGACCTCCGAACCCTTAAGACTAAAGTCACCCCAGCGAAACCTACTGTGCCTACAACCTCGAAGTCCAAAGGTAAAGCCAAAATGGCAACTCTTATTCCTCCTCTGTAGATACAAACTCTTTGCCATAAGTTCAAGAAGCATGCACTATCCATGCCTCCTACAATTACTGCTCCGAATCCGGATCAGTGGGAGACCTTTGTAGACCACTCATGTCGCTACATCTCTGCAATGTACACAAATTTGGTGCTAATGTCCACAATGAAAGGTGTTCAGTTCCCTGTCATCCCACTACCACCTCCACTGACCTTTACTCCATCTGCACCACCAAGCGAGGCAGCTACTGAGACTGGTGATGAAGAAGAAGAGGAAGATGAGGAGGAGGGGGAGGAGGGGGCGCGTACCTACAACCTGGTGGGATCAGACTCTGAATGAAGCATGGCTCTGCCTACCTTTAGTAGAGAATTGTTTGAACTCCTATTTTCTTTATCCACTGGGGACAGTGTATGATAAGTTTGGGCATGGAGGAGTTAACTAAGTTGAACTTGAACCCTGCACTTTTATTTTCATTGCAGATGATCTTTTGAACTTCGTATGTTAGATCTGGGTGGTACTGTATAACAAGTTTCTGCCTATGTACTACTTTTATTGTATGGTGTAGCTATTGTTCTTTTTTGCCTTTAGGGTCATTACCATACTTTGGAAGAAACAATCATTTGTAGTACATAAGAAAAATCGACCAAGGACAAAAATGGGGGAAGTGATTTTAGGAAGAAAAATTTTATTTTGGGGAAGGTACCCGGCATTAGACTAGGATTGGTAGAAAAATTCAAACACCTTTCTTCAATTCAAGAGTAACCCCTCTAACCCTAAACCAAAATTGGGATAAGAAATGGATAGGAAAAAGCAAAAACAACACAAAAAGAAAAAATTAAGCCAGAAAACAAAAAAAAAATTATAGTATGTATCTCGAATAGCTAAGCAATTACTTTTATGCACTCAAAGATAGAATTAGTTGTCCCAAAACAAAAGAAAAGAAGAGCATTTTAAGGTACATGTACTCTTGTATTGTTAGTTATGTAAATACCCTCTGGTCTAATGTATGACTCTGATGGAAGAAATATGTATCGGCTTTCAAAATAATATCTATCCCAATCGCCGACCGTCTTGGCATGGCAAAAAGTGAACTAGATGAAGAAATTAAACTGAAAGAAAAGTTGGGAGGAAAAATATATAAGTCTAAGTTTGAAGAAGGGAACCTGACCGGAAAGTGAGAAAACCCCCCACAGTTTTGGCCGTGGTTGACACCTTTATGTATGAAGTAACACAGAAGTTGGTAATGACTACAAGAATAAGAAGTTGCACTTGTACATGCATGAATCGGAGTTAGGTGTCCATCTTTCCATACACATCCTCACTATGCATTTAAGGTTTTTTTTTCGATATATTTGCTTGAGGATTAGCAATGATTCAAGTTTGGGATGTTGATGAGCCAACTTTATAGCTGATAAATGTGAACTATTTGAGTCTTATTAGGCTCAATAAGGATGATGGGACACACCTTTTATACCTGTTTTCCTTCCTTTTGCAGAAACAGTTCATTAATTGCTCTTTGAGAGTAAAGGAAAAGAAACAACCCCAAAAGTAAAGGTTTTGCCTCAATTATCCATGGTGTGACACCAGCTCCTGATCAAATGACCATGCAAGGTGATATGTACACACATCTTTATGTACCACATTTGGTAGGCGGACAAACGTACCCATGCACTGCACTTGAAGCTTCCATGAGAAGCTACCGAAGTGGTATAAAAGGCAAAAACCAACACAAAGAGTAAGAGTGCGCACGAGAGCGAAATTGTTCAAAGAAAAGGGTTTGGGGTCACCATCCTGGAGCTCTTGCTCAAGGAGAACTGATCCGATTTTCTATTTATCTTGTGATGAACTCAATATTGTATGTTAGTAGAATGGTTGATGCCTTAAGCATGAGCTAAACCGCTAAATCTAGGGGCACAATGTAACCCTTGAAGAACTCGGGGAGATTACTGAATGTTTACAATGTTTTAGTTATCTTTATTGTGTTTGATCTTACTGTTCTTCATCCTCATCTATTTATGTCTGATCAACGTGAGTAGATGCACTAAGTATAATGGGAGGTTGAGAGACACAAGTTATGCTAGGCATAGTAAGGTCCACATGGGTTGCTATAGCATGAGAATGATTATAGAATCGGTGCTACCGTGTGAGGAGCACTTGAGAGTAATGTCTCTGGTATATTTGTATATGACATCAAGAGATGCTCATCTATAAATCAAAGACGGACGCTTACAGCTCGGAGAGAGATAGGAGTCTAGGATAGGTGAACCCGGTAGACACAATATGATAATTAATCCATGCCTAATCAGATTATAGTTCTACCCGAGGGACTCAAGTAGTGAAGTTGCACTCCCCCTGGATGTCTCTAACCTCTGTACTTTATTTATCTTCATTCCACTGTGTTTTAATCATCTTTGTTCATTGCCTAATTCGTAGCTTAATGATTAGATTAGTATCAACTTCAACTCAGTTTTATTCGGTTCAAATCGCACAAAACTTGTAAATGTTAGTGATTGTTTATTCCAATCCTTTTGGCTTGACATCCTTATCATCACTCTATTACTTGTACGACTTGTACATTTGAAAGAAAAGTGCAACAAGTTTTTTAGGACAACAAATAGAGACATACGCGGACTAAGTAATCGACTGAGTAGATCACTAGGAGTCTCCTCCTAATCACAAGGTTGGGAAGGATAGTAAATTTTGGACTTGAGAAAGTTATAATTCATGGTAGTACATATTCTTTGAGAGGGAGGATGATAGCAGCGGTAACCCTTCTGGTGCACCCCATATCCCATAGAGACACATTTTAAGGCACAAGGATCTAGTTTTGTACGATCTTGTCTAGGGATATGAATGGATATAGAGCTCTTTAATACTCGTGGTAGTAGTGTGAGGGTAGGTGATCCAGAGATATGCTCCGAGAGTATGTGTAAGGATATGGCAAATACAAGTAAGTGAGTAGGTAATCGATTAAGGAGGTATGTGGCAGTAGACACAACATCGGGCCAGAGAAATTAGGTACCTTGGATGCAATCATGAGGGCACGAGTAATTTCAAGAAGGATGCGGTTTTTTCTCTCAGTCATTTCATTCTGTTCTCGGCTGTGAGGACAAGTAGTCTGATGGATAAGCCCATTTGCCCGAAAAAAATAGGTTATAGTATCATTAAAAAATTTCCACCCCCTCCCCGTTATCAGACAAAAGAATATGAATTTTTTGCTAAAATCGGGTAGAGATCAAATGATTAAAAAAATTGAAAGGTCTGAGGGACCTCAGATTTCAAAAATTAAACCCATGCCATTCACGAAAAATCATCAAAAAATAGAAGAAAATAACAAAACCGACTAGGACTTGAGTTTGGGTCCGAACCTCACACATCAGAATGCATAATATGAAAATCACGGTCAGCTCATGTGTCAGTAGCTGAAAAAGAATGTCGATGGTTTTTTGGCCAGAATACATGTCTCGCAAGAGAGAGTACTTTATTTCGACATAAAGTAGGGGATAAAATCTTAAGACACCCTAGGGAGGGTGACCCAACCATTGGTGTCAGAGATCAAGCTGTTGGTCCACCGTCCCGCGAGCAAGCCCTGCAGTTCCATGTTGAGTCACCTCATCTACGTAATACAAGCCTCCTCGCTCAGTATCACGCCCAATGATTTCCCCCGTCCGGATGTCCTGCAAAAGGCAAAATGTGGGATAAATTTAGAACCATGCAATTTAATTCTTTTGAAAAATGATTGACGGAGAGCAGTTTGCATGATAGGGATGGAACATGTAAACATTCGACACTTTAATGTTGAAGATAGCTCAATCAAGCCAGTCCGACGAACATTAGAGACACTCTCATTGGTTGTCTGAATATCATGTGCGCACATAAGGTACCAAATCAGCTGCATCATGGTCCATTGTATTCATAACCCCACAATAAAAAAATCCATCATGTGTTTTCCTGTTTCGGAATAGCACACGCCACGATCCGAGATGGATCCAGAGTTTTAGGATCAGTATCCACCAAATCAAAGTATTCAGGTTGAAAAAATCGCGGACTTAAGAATTTGGGGGTTTTCTGCAATTTTCCAGACTATTGGGGTTGTATTGTTGATTTTCTGAAAGCCGGCTGTCGGTAAATTTTGGGATTTCCTGGGCAGGTGCTGCAAGTTTTCAGACCGTTGGGGGTGTATCTTAGAATCACAATAAGGTGGGGGTGCAGTCGGTGATTTCAGAAACCCTCAAGGTTGCTTCTGCAGCTGTCCAAAAGTCTTGGTCGTTCCTGTAATAAACATGAATTGCTTTGATGGCAAACTTATGATTTTGTGGGATATAGGGGCATAATCATCTTTTTACTAGTGTCTGTTGAGGGTACAACAAGGACATGGGAACGGGAACTGAATTACCTCGACTGTCACTCATCATACGTCCCGATTCATCTCATCTCTCCTCAATTTTCCTCGATCCTCCTTCAAACCCGCGACGTACTTCTATCATGAATTCACCACTTTCACCGCCTTCTGGGATACCGTCGGTGTTGGTCGTCTCTTCGGGATGACCCATGGTGGTGGCAACACCCCCTGGTTTTGGGATTTTGTGAAGTTCGTACAACCAATCTGGGTATCCAATCTTTTTGAAGCATTTTTTGGTGGAGTGGCCGGATTTGCTGCAATCCGTGCACCAAAGTTTGCTTCTGTTAACGGCGGTGGCTCGGGATGAGGATTTCTTCCTAGATCTGGAATTTGCATACCGAACCTTGCCGGAGAGGTCACTGCCACACTTGATGAGCCATCATCGTTGTTGGTTCCTATGCTTAGGATTTGGCAGCGAGCAGCCTCGCGTTAGAGTGTCGCATAGGCAATCTCAACCGCATAGAGGGGGTCCAATTTGACTTCCTTCTTGATGTCGTCATATTCACTATTAACAGTGGAGAGAAGTTGGTACAGCCAGACTTCTTTTCGTAGGCGCTGATAGATCGCGATATCGGTAAAACACTTCATTGGCTTTGACTCACGATGGTCAACCTCTCTCCAGATCCGTTGAAGGATGTTGTAGACTTCCTCAATGTTTCCTTCCCCCTAACGTTTGCCTATTCGCCTTCATTGCCAAGTCAAAGATTTGGAACGCGTCCAAGACGCTGTGGTAGGTGGTTTTGAGTTCATTCCAGAGTTCCATGGCCATGGGATATTCTGCAAATCGGTTCACCAGATAATGATCAATGTTGTCCAGAATCCAGGAACACACGTAGAGATATGTTTGCTCCCGAAAAGAGAATTTTTTGTCCGTAGTTTTCGAGGGAGGTGGATTGCCCGTCAGATGGAGTAGGCAACCGCGACCTCTGATGGTGACTCACATAAGTCGGGACCATAATGGGTAGTTATCGTGTTTCAATTTGGTGCTAAGGATAATTGGTTTATTGCTTCCTGCATGTGGGATATGATGGAGAAGCGGGGCGATCTAGGTTGACAGATCTACTGATGTGGAGTCTGTCGCCGCAAGGACTGGTGTGGTTTTGTTGTCGTCGTCCTCTGTGGTTTTTGGGTCTGTCATTTTGACAGTCACGAAGGGTTTGCTCCCTTCTCTGTTACTGGTAAATGATGAGATTGAGAGGCCAGATTGAAGGACTGGTTCCTGCTCTAATACCATGTCAACAATAGAATTTTGGTGATTTTGATTCATTGAATGATGATCATCATTGCTTTATTTCTATGATACATATAGGAGAAGAAGGAGAAGATTGTGGGAGAGATTTTGGGGGGAAATAAGGAAAGGATCGTAACTCACAATCATTACCTTGTACAACAATAATCCCTCAAATCTCTCCCCTAATTTTGGTATTACTAACACTTCTCCATCCTTAAATCCCCTTATTCATCTCATCACCATTAAACTGACAGATCACAATTTTATCATCTGGCACAATCAAATACTCCATGTCCTCCGTAATCACAAAATTTTGGGCTATATTGACGGTTCGTTCCATTCTTCACCTGAATTCGAACCCCTTGATTCCACTACCCCCAATCCAAAATTCTTGGAATGGCATAAGCATGATGAGCAAGTCATTTTTCTTCTCCTTTACTTCTTCACTGAAGATGCGCCATCGGCATATTGTCAAGCACAACACCTCCATGGCAATTTGGAATGCCATCTATGGTGACTTTTCTCATGTGTCTAAGCCCCATGAACTTTGATTTTTCATGGAGTTACAGTAACTGTAGATAGGCTCCCAACCTATTTGTGTGTTTGTCGCCGAGTTCAAAGCCATCGATGATCAATTCACTTCTATTAGCCGATTGGTGTATACTTTAGACCGAATCCACTAGTTTTTTCAAGCTCTTGAGTCGGATTTCCACCCCTTTAGCACCGTGGAGCTTGTTGTCTTGTCGGTGATGCCTTTTACCGAGCTTGCAGGGGCTATGGATAATCACACGTTCCTTTTTCTTCGTACTCCATCAATGGTCCTTTCCGTTGCTTTTTGGGCCATATCACCTGCTTTTGCACCACTGTACTTTAAGTATCCCGCATATGCTCCACCACCGTTTGTGTTGTATCTCGTGTTTGCTCTGATTCCACTCTTTTATTCCCAACCGTTGTGTCTCAAGTGCCACCATCTCCTACACTATCGTTGTTGTTTGCTTCCCATACTGGCGATGGCTCTTCAATTTGTAGCCATGGCGATCGTAGTCATAGTCGCGGGCATGGCCGAGTCTAATGCCAAATCCTCGCCACACGGATGACAATTGCTATGGTCGTCATGACCAAGATCCATCACCATCAATCGACATGGTGGTTGTTGTCATCCAAGCTCACTTGGAACCATTTACTATTTAGAATTATCCCAGTCAAACGCCACTAGGTCAAAATTTGCCTCATGGTGGACCACATGTTGGTCAATAATATTCTTGACCCTAACAGACATAGGGTGGCTGATTTTGGCCTCTGGGCGTTATGGTGCTTCTGTTTATTAGTTAGCTGATGGGCCAAATATTGCACAAACGACTTTGTGCCAAATTGGTGAGCCTATTTTAAATTCTTCCTCTGGGAGATTTCTATCAATTAGGCCATTTCCCAACCCACCTCTGCATAATTTTTAGGAATCCCAGTTCCAGCCCAATCCTGCTTGCTTCTACTCTTACAGTGCCCACCTTACCCAACTATTGGCCTGAAGCCCTAGTTTTTTTCACGGCCCCTAGTGTACTTGGTCCCCCACCTCTATGCTCAGCTCTGCTGCTATCTCTAGGCCCTTTCATCTCGGATTGGTATTTAGACACTGGTGTGTAGGCTCACATGACCTCATCCTCTTCCAATTTAGAGGCATCCATCTCCGTATATGGATAAGAATAGTGTTAATGTTGGGAATGTTGTCGCCTTACCCATCACCCGTAATGGTGCATTCTCTCCTATACCTAATATTCATCTTTTAAATGTCATTTGTATTAGTTAGTGACCTAGAGCACCAATCGGTTGATGGTGCACTTGTTAGTTTCAGGTATACTGAATAATGTATAGCATTTTGTTCCTTGAGTTTTGTACATATTCTGGATCATTTGAGTTGAGGACTCGAATTCAGTCCCTAGTCTCAAGTCATTAGCAAAGGAACAACTAGATGACTATATGGACTAGCACGTGGATTAATGTATGATCATATTTCACAGATCATTGATACGGGTTATCAATTTAATTACATGAAATATGAGTGTACGGGGTACATGAGTATTGGACTTGACCCATATTAACTTGTTGTATGGATTATGTTTGTGTCATCAGCAAAGTCATATAGTATTAATTCAGTTATCTGAGATATTCATGATTCTAGGTTATGAATGTGTATTATGTGAGGTTATCAAACACTCCTTTTAACCGATGGGTTATAAAGATAAGTTTTTCGAATATGCACGATTCACGCTAGAAGTTATGGAATATCAAGATGAAACTTTTGTTCATCTCATCTTGGATGAGATTATTAATATCCCTGGGCCCCTTGATGAAATAATAATTTTTATGCATGCAATTGTAATTATGGGATAGTCACATATTAACAATTATGTATTGAAGATCAGGAAATAATTAATGGTCAAGGATGACACATTCCTACGTTTGACATTAATTATTGGATATTAAGTGGCAAAAGAATTAATGCTAAATGTGATTAAAAGATCATGATTTGTCTATTTTAGATCGTATCATAATGTATTGCTAGATGTCGCTTATGATTTATAAATTAATGAGATTAATTTATCACCGATTTTTATATGGATCCTACTGGGTCGCTCTATTTGACGAACTAAAGTACAAGGAATTAATTATGTGAGACATCATTAATTTCACGAAAGGATCGAGGTCGGGTCGAGATGAATTAATTAGGATTAATTAATTCGATAACCCGGATACGAGAAAAATTGAGCTTATGTGGAACCAATTAAATTTATGGCCATTGGGATCGATTTAATCGAGCCCAATGGATGGAATAGAATTGATGGGCTCGAACTAATATAGCCCATCTTGAATAAGTTATTGGGCCCAAATAATGAGCCCAATAGACAAAGTATAAGAGGCATGAAATGTGATTCCACGTCATGAGAGAATTCTCGATTTTTCCTGTGTCTTCATCTCGTCTTCTCTTCCAAAAAGCTTCTGAATCGGTCCGAATTTCCATCACCGTGTCGCCAAAAAATAGAGGTCTAGCAGCCTTGTTCTGTTCGCCAAGGAGTGCTATTGGTAAAGACCTCCAAGGTTGGAGGTTCCGTAACCCATGAAAATAAGATTTTGCACGGGGTTCTCTTGTATCTCATTGAATCCGACTGGAATCGAGGTTAGCTCTCCTAATCCTTCATCTTGAGAATGAATACACGTGAATATGGGTCATGATTTCGAAACCTAGTTCAGATTTGTCAAGTTTTCGAAAAACTCAAAATTGCACGTAATTCCCAACAATTTGTTGTTCCTTTGCTTACCAAAAATTTATCATCCATTAGTAAACTCAATCATGATTCCCCTGTTGCTATCACCTTTGTTGATACGCACTTTGTTATTTAGGATCATCGCATGTGGCATACTCTAGCAGTCAATCAGCATGAGGGTGGTCTATATGTGCTAGATCGTGGCATCCCTAATTTTGTTGCTACTTTACGCCCCACCTCCTCTCCTAGCTTATATGATCTTTGGCACTCCCGTGTCAGTCATGTTTCTCCATCTATAGTTTCTTTATTACGTGCAAATGGACATATATCCGTTAGTACTCTTTTTTCCTCCCCACATTTATGTACTTCATGTCAAATGGCAAAAATTCATCGCTTGCATTTTGTGAGTAACAATCGTCATGCTACTCGACCTTTGACCCTTATACATTGTGACTTGTGGTGCCCTTTCCGTGTTTTATCTATTGATGGATTTATTTATTATACTATTTTTGTGGATGATTATTCTCATTTCATTTGGTTTTATCCACTTTGTCAAAAATCTGATTTCTTTGAATTTTTTCGACATTTTCATTTCTTTGTTAAAACTCAATCTTCCACAAAAAATAAAACCTTTTAAAGTGATGGCAATACTGAATTTACTAGTCATCGCTTTTGTGGTCATCTTCGCTTTGCTTGTATTCATTACCAGATTTCTTGCGACAACACGCCGGCCCAAAATGGGTGTGCTAAGCTAAACATCGTTACATTACTGAGACTGGCCTTACTCTTCTCTTTCATTCCCATCTTTTGGGTTGACACGTTTAACAATACTACCTACAACATCAATCGGTTGTCATCCGTGCTGCTTGAAGGTACTTCTCCCTTTGAACTTTTATTCACCCCTCTACCTCCCTTGTTATGATATTTTTCGAACCAAAGTAAAACCAAGCCGTCTTGTGGCTCAGGGTTTTACTTTGGTTCCCGGCTTGGTTCATTTTGATATCTTTAGTCATGTGGCGAAGGTCACTACTATCTGCATGTCCTCTCCCTTGATATTTCTCTCAGCTGGTCTCTTAGCCAACTGGATGTTAAGAGTGTCTTCCTCGACAGCACTCTTATCAAGGATGTTTATATGGAACACCCTCCCGGCTATGTGGATCATCACTTTTCCAATCATGTTTGTTACCTACACATGACTCTCTACACCTAGGTCAAGTACACTTAGACTAGGTTAGTGATCATGATTTTGTATCTATGTTACAACACATTTTGTATTGAGTTGTTCATGGAGAATTTGAGAAATTATTCCAATCTTCATCCTTAATCTCTACTATGGTGTTCTTCAAACACTATCAGAATGGTCCCTGGGCAGAAATCATTGAACACGAGTATCGGATTTGACCAAGCAATACATCTGGAGAATCAAGCACCTTTGTATCTCATCCTTCCACTTGGTCAAGACAAATCATACCTATAATAAAATGGAGGAATGGCTCATGTTGAATATAAGAAGGATTTTAGGTAATGATGAACCTACCTTGTTTTGGGAAGATAAGGTTAGGCCATGGCAAGCTATGTGATATACATGATAGACTCTTCACGGCTGCAACAGGTAAATTTATCACGATCGCACAAAAGGGCATACAACTAAATGGAGACTGACTTTGGATGTCGTTGTGGCACAAAACCCTATTGTGTAGGAGAAATATCTATGAGAAAATTGGATTCAAGAACTACTGCACTACACACCTACCAAGGAACAAGATTTCTGGATATGGCAACAATATACACAAGTATTATACATAGCCAAAATGGGATATGATGCAATCAGAAACAATCAGAAGAACATACGGTTTGAACTTAATACCTTGTCTGCGATTAGCAAAGATCCATTGCCCAATTGCTCCACTGAAGGGTGTTCTGTCTGTGTTGAAGGAAATCCAAAATAAAATCTCAACAATCCAAAACTTGCCAAGAAGAGGAACAATCTTCTACAATAAGCATGCATCAATACAAAAGAATCAACTTCCCATTTATTGCACACATGTAGCTTCTCATAACTACTTGATGCTCTTCTCTAGATAGCTAAATCAACATGAAATTATGCATGAAGACTTACAATTGGATTTCTTGATCCATATGGACTTGCTGAGAAAATCCAGAAGCAAGTATGGGAGGCATCTGGATGGGATGGTCTAGCAGTTCCGGCTCTACAGAAACCATGTCATTTTGCTGGGCAAAGAAGAATCAACGGACTAGAACTAGTGTTGGATATCCTACATTTTGAAAATAAAAAGAATGATCCATCAGGCATATGGGGTGTCTGAATGGCTTGGCTCAGGAGCCCCCTAATTTGCCTTGATTGGGATAAAATTTGATACCGCCATTATGTAAAATTTCATTCATATTTTTAATAAAATTTAATTCATACTATTAATAGAATTTAGAGTAAATAACGCTTTACACACTTGAACTTGCATGTTCGAAAACTTTATCCACTGAACTCTTTTTTTATAAGTAAAAAATTTCATTCCACAAGTATTGGTACAAATATACATGGCGCATCCCCAGAGTTGTTTAAGTTGCTACATGATTATAAATAAGTAATCGAAAATATAACCAAGGATGTATGATCCAATCTGATAAGGTGATGCCATGTAGTGGTTTTACATGAGCGATTTGCCAAAAATAGGTTTGGACTTGAATTTGCTCCAATAAGTTTTCACGATTGTAAGATACATCTCGAAATCTAGATGCATTGTGGGTCTTCCATATGTGCCAGACAGTATTCCAAACAATACACCAAACTTCCTTACTTCCCTTTCACAATTTTACCCATATGCGATGTGTAATGTGTCAATGCAGTATCAGACCAGACATATGACATCTTGAACCAACAATAAAACACCAATGATAGAGAGTATACTTTCGGGCAAGTAAAAAATAAATGAGATGTAGAGTCACGACCAAGACAACAAAAGGGACATACTTCAATACCTGAATCAAAAGTAAGACCACGATTAGCTAGATTCTCAATGGTAGCGAAGCGATCCTGTCACAATCTCCAACAAAAAGTAGAGACTCGAAGAGGGGTTCATGCCCCCCAGATCGTTGCTACTTCCATGTTTACCACATTATCAAGATGCCACTCAAGTATAATGCATCTATAAGCAATTTTCATAGAATATTTTCCACTTGGGTCCTCGGTCCATAACAAAAAATCGTCCTCCCGCCGCAGTGAAACCGTAAGTAACAGGTGTTGTAAGTCCTTTAACCTATCTTCCTTCATGCCCCTAAATGGCTGCTTCAAGCACCAAGTTTAAGCACCAACATCATGCATAAGCCATTTAGAGCTGATCGCAACACGCTTATTTGATGCCGCAACACACAAACGACGAAATGAGGCTTACAATGGATAATCATTAACCCAAGTGGACTCCCAAAACAATGTTTGAAAACCCTAGCACACTTGTTTGTACATTCGAGAGTTGAACCATGAAGAGACACAAACCCTTTTCCAAACGTCATGCCACCACTTAGATTCCGCAACAGTAAGCACCAATATGTCCCAATCACCAAGAGCTACCGAAGGAAGGAAGTAACGGTCCACAATTAAATGGTGTCAAGGGCCCGAACCTTCAGTTCGTAGTCGCCATGCCCATTTACCCAAAAGTGCAATGTTGAAGGCTTCAAGGTGTATGATGCCCAATCCACAATATTCTTTCGGCTAACATAGTTGATCCCAACTAATCCAGTGAATAGGACGTGGACAATCCTTTCTAGTCAACCAGAGAAATTGCTTGCATAATTGTACCATTTTTCTGATGACCATCTTAGGAGCTCGAAAAAGAAAGAAGTAGTATGAACATACTTGTCAATACACATTTCAATAATGTTACACACGTTCTTCACCAAAGGGGAGTAGTTGATTTTCCCATTGTTGCACACAGTTCTTCATCTTTAAAATAAGTCGATCACATGTTTTAATTCGTCCTTGGTTGCAACCGATTGGGAGCCGAGGTAATCGAAAGGCAATTCTATTTTCAAACAATGTAAACGAGAAACAAAAGTTGCAATCAAGTTTGGGGAAAGATTTATACCAAGCAACCTGCTCTTCAAGAAATTAATGCTCAACCGTTAAAGCAGTTTGAATATACGATGTACTCCTTTCATGACATTAACATTCTGTAAAAATCCTTCTCCAAAGAAGAGCGTAAGATAAGTGGATTTTGTATCAACTCATATTTGATTTTTACACTTAAAACTTGCTTGTCTTGAACGGATAATTGTGCATTTGATGTCAATTTCTTGTGTTTTGCTTAGAAATGAAGCTGGTGATCAATAAACCGAGAAATGAAGGATAAGAGATTAAAAGCGTAAGGCAGTGGCCCCAAAAGTGCAAGTCACGACTCCAAATGGGAGACCACATTTATGTTGGTAGGAAAGTGCAAAACTCTAAGTGCATTAGGAAGTGTAGACTGACTATTCTGCCCTCACTTATGGTAGAGAAATGTCTCCCCATCCCTTGATCTACAAATATCTTCTCCAAATTTCCTAAGGAAACTATATTTCACTAAACTTCCCAAGGAAGCTATCTTTCACTAGACATCTCACGTGAGAGAATAAGATCTATTATTCTTGGATTTGGAAGGAAGGATGAAGGAAGCTTGAAAGGGAAAAGCTCTTCTCGAGTTACTATTCATCCAAACGAATTTAGCTTGCTCTTGTGAAGCATGGGCTAGTAGTATTTTCTAAGGCATGATGTAGCCCTTGGTGAACTTGGAATGGTAATTTTAATTGTTTAGCTTTTTTAAGACTTTGTTAAAGTTACTTGATTTTATTGTACTTTCTTACTAACTTGCATGTGTTTGGCCAATATTTGCTACTTCATTAAGCTTAGTTGGAGGTTGAGAGATAAAGACTAAGTTAGACTTGGTAAAATTAACATTAATTGTCATAGCATGAGAATGTCTATGGGATTAATTCTACCGTGAGAGGATTTCCTAAATTCAATGTCTTCGATATGTTCAAGTGTAAGATCGAGAGATGAATGCTTACATATTGCAAGAATAGAGCTTTTACTCGATATAGACTAGTAACTAAAAGAGAAAACTCTGATAGATAACTAGACAAATGATTAAAATGATAAATTAAAGAAAAAACTCTCCAAGTACACTAATTGGCGAAGTTATGTCCCCAGATATCTTAACCAATTGAAGTTACAATTTACATTTAGTTTTGTTAAACTGAAAAATAACATAAAAAATACATTATTGACTTGTCAAATTTAAGTATGTTTATGTTACATTTGTAGTTTAGCAACCCACCAATTTATTATTTGACTAAATTACTTAAAGTTTACCAATTTTGGTGCTTATCAACCTACAATCCTTGTAGTTCGACACTTCTCATCACTTTATTACTTGTTCGATTTGTTCACTTGCACATACTTCAACAAATTTTGGCATCGTTCCCGCAATCCTCATGGTTTGACACTCTTCTCATCACTTTATTACTTGTTCAATTTGTATACTTGCAAATACGTGAACAAGTTTTTGGAACTATTATCGAGGATTGTTTAGTTTTATTTAATCTATACCAAGTGAGTTTTTAGCTAGATTGAACTTTGTATTTCAGTTATTTTACTTTCAGTTCACTTGTGTGTGCAGGTTTTGTATGAACCCGTCGGAAGGTGAAAATTAAGGTTTGGGAGATCCATAGACTTAAAGAACCTTTAGAGCAAGAAAGAGAGCTCAACGAGAGGTATTAAGACAACAAAGAAATATGGGACATGTTGGTGATTTAGCTGTGAGCCCAAATGAGGATGAAAAACCCATGGAAGATTGTGCTCTACCTCAAGCTGATGAAGAAGCCACACCTATCCAAAGGCCTGCCATTCAAGTAAATAATTTGGAGTTGAAGCCAACCACAATCCAGTTATTGCAATAATATTCTACATATGGTGGCTCATCTACTGAGGGTCTAAACTCGCACATGCATGCATTTGTTGAAATTTGTGACACTTTGAAGTATGCTGGTGTAAGTCAAGAAGCCATTCAGTCCAGGCTATTTACCTTTTCTCTTCGAGATAAGGCAAGGAGATGGTTGCAATCTTTGCCATCAGATTCCATCCTTACTTGGGATGACTTGAGGAAACAATTCTTAATCCAATTCTTCCCACCCTCAATGACCTCAAGAATCTTGAGTGAAATAACTTCCTTCAGGTAGCGAGATATGGAGTATAAGAAGCATGGGAATGCTTCAAAGATCTTCTGAGAAACTGTCCAAACCATGGATTACCTCATTGAAGGCAAATTCAGGCATTCTATAATGGATTGGAAAGTACAACTTGGAGAAACATTGATGCGGTTGCTAATGGAACATTCATGAAGAAGTCTTATAATGAGGCTATACTTTGCTTCAAGCTATGACCCAAAACTATTATCGTTTTCTGAATGAAAGAGAGAATCATAAGAATATGACATTGACAAGGTTGATGCACTTGCTACCACAATGCATGTCATGAATGCAAAGATTGAGACATTAGTGTTCCAAGGGCTTTCACCAAGACCTGTTATGATGGTGCAACAGTCATCTTGCGAAATATGTGGGGGAGGGAACCTCATTGGATAACGTCCCAATGGATCAACTAAATTATGTGGGGAACCAACAGAAATATCCCAACAACTTTGAGCATAATAATATCACTCCAAGGAGGAATGATCATCCATTTTTTTTCTTGGAGCAACAACCAACATGTTCTAAATCCTACAACCCAGAGTTCTGCACAACCTCAGCCTTAGAGTGTGAGGAAACCTCACAGGTCTCCCAATGATGACCTCATAACACAGGTGACCACTACCACTAAGAACAGCCAAGACCTGGTAGTGCAGCTGGCCATGACCTCAAGTAGCTTCATGCTAGAAACTTGAGCTAACTTCAAGTACCAGTTTGTAGCTATAAGAAATTTAAAGGTACAAGTTGGGCAATTGGAAAAGTAGCTCTCTGAATAGCCACAAGGTGTCTTGCCAAGCACCATAGAAGTAAACCCCAATGAGCATTGTCAAGCTCTAACCTTGAGGAATGGAAAAGAGTTAGAAGAAAATCCCAGACATGCCCCTGCATCAAAGAAAAGGTTGATCAAAATCCCATGGAGTCACTGCATAAACAGGATGATGGAAAATGCCACCAAACCCCTTCCCTAAAAGGCTGAAACAAAGCAAACTAGAAAAGCAATTTCAGAAGCTTCTTGATGTTTTCAAGAAACTACACATTAGTATTCCCTTTGCTAAGGCCTTGGAGCAAATGCCATTTATGTCAAATTTATGAAAGATATCTTGTACAACAAAAGAAAGTTTGAAGATTATGAAACAAAGGCCCTGACTGAAGAATGTAGTACAATCCTGCAAAAGAAATTGCTCCCAAAGCTTAAGGATCTAGGGAGTTTTACTATTCCTTGCTCAATTGGAAATTCTACTTTTGATAAAGCATAGTGTGATCCTGGTGTAAGTATTAATTTGATTCCTCTATCTATTTTTTAGAAGCTTGGATTAGGGGAAGCTCAACCAACAACCATATTTTTCCATTTTGCTGACCGTTCTATCAAGTACCCCTAGAAGAATCATTGAAGATGTCTTGGTCAAGGTCGATAAATTCATCTTCCCAGCTGATTTCATCATTTGGGATATGAACGAAGGCCATAATATTCTCATTATTTTGGTGAGACCATTTTTAGCCACTGGAGAAGCCTTGATTGATATCCAAAGATGTGAACTAATGCTGCATTTCCAAGGAGAAGAGGTAAAATTTAGCGTGTTTTAGGCCTTGAGACACCCGGACCTTTGGGAGAATTGTTCAATTATTGACTCCTCTAATCACATACCTTTGGAAGGATATGAGTACAATAGAGATGATCTGAAAAATTGTTTGGTGAGTGAGAATCACAACATACTAGAGGAACCTGCAATCAAGGAATATATTGAATGGTTGGATGCAAATGAACAACAAAACAAAAAGAATTTTTAGGATTTAGGAGAGAGGCTAGCACCTCAAGTGAGCTCAATTGAAAAAGCATCTACCCTGGAGTTAAAGCCATTGCCCACACATTTAAATACACATTCTTGGTCAAGGTAAGTACTCTGTAAGTCATCATTTTGAGCACCTTATCCTAACTGGAGGAAGAAAGCTTGTTGCGAGTGTTTTGAGAGCATAAATGTGTCATTGGATGGACTCTTGCCGACATCAAAGGCATTAGCCCATCCTTATGCATGCACAAAATTTTATTGGAAGAAGATAGCAAACCCTCTATAGTTGTCCAGCACTCCAGTAATGAAAGAAGTGGTGCGGGAAGAAATTCTGAAATGATTGGATGTTAGGGGTGTACCCCATTTCTGATATCAATTGGACCAACCCAGTTAAATGTATCCCCAAAATGGGAGGTATGAACGTAAAGGCCAATGATAAAAATGAGTTAATCCCAAAGAGAACAGTAACCGGATAAAGAAGTCGTATGGATTAAAGAGTCTTGAATAAGGCCATAAGCAAATATCACTATCCGCTACCATTTATTGATCAAATATTGGATAGACTTGCGGGGTATAAATCCTATTGCTACGCTTACAGTTATTCAGGATATAATCCTATTTTTATTGCTCCGGAGGATCAAGAAAAGAGAACCTTCACCTACTCGTGCAGTAAATTTGTTTTCCTCCATATGCCCTTTGGGTTATGAAATGCCCCGGCCACTTTTCAGAGGTGCATGATGCACATATTCTCATATATGGTCTAACACATCATTGAAATATTCATGGATGATTTTTTTTCGTGGTTGGATCCTCATTTGAGGGATGTTTGTGTAATCTGAAGATGGTATTAGCAAGGTGTGAAGACACCAACTTAGTACTAAATTGGGAGAAATGTCATTTCATGGTGCAAGAAAGAATTATTTTTGGACATAAAGTGTCATGTTTGGGGATTAAAGTAGATAAAGCAATAAATCAAAGTCATAGCCAAGCTACCACTACCCTTGTCCATGAAGGGAATAAGAAGTTTCTTGGGATATACAGGTTTTTAACGAAGATTAATTAAAGATTTTTCTCATATTACTCGGCCATTATACAAATTCCTCGAAAAAGATGCCACATTCAACTTTGATGGAAGTGTGTTGAGGCTTTCAATATGCTGAAGGAAAAACTTACAACTACCCCAATTATTGATGCACCCAATTGGGAGATGTCCTTCGAAATTATGTGTAATACAAGTGATTATGCCGTGGGAACTGTGCTTGGGCAACGAAAGGACAAGGTTTTTCACACCATCAATTATGCAAGTAGAACTATGAATACCCATGAACTAAATTATGCCACAACTGAGAAGGAGCTCTTGGCCATAATATTCGCATTCAACAAATTTCAGCCATATGTTCTTGGAAGACAGGTTGTGGTGTACACAGATCACTCCGCGTTCAAATATTTCATGGTCAAAAAGGATGTTAAACCTCGGTTGGTTCGGTAGGTTTTATTGCTACAAGAATTTGATATGGAAATCAAATATAAGAAAGAATCTGAAAATTTAGTAGTAGATCACTTATCAAGGACACGAACACCATGTAACCGAAATTGATAAACTTCCTATCAATGAAAATTTCCCGGATGAAAGATTATTGGTGATGCAAGCAAGCAAGGAGCCGTGGTACGCAGATTTTGTGAATTACATTGTATGTAAGGTAATCCCCCCAGGCTCTACCAACAAAAGAAAAGATTTTTCTCTCAAGTGAAGTATTTTCTTTGGGACAAACCTATCTTATTCAAGTTTTGTTTTGAGCAAGTAATTCGAAGATGTGTCCCTCAAGAAGAAATGAGCTCTATTCTGAATCTTTGTCATTTGCTCGAATGTGGCAATCACTTTGGAGGAAACCGCACAGTAGCTAAGGTACTACATTGTGACTTTTTACTAGCCATCATCATTCAAAGATTTACAATACTTTGTAAATTCCTATTATCGGTGCCAAAGAATGGGACAAATTTCAAGAAAAAGTGAGTTGCCTTTACAATCCATCCTCGAAGTGGAACTTTTTTACGTTTGGGGACTCGACTTCATGGGATCATTTCCACCTTCCTTTGGTCAAAGATATATTCTGGTGGCTGTGTATTATGTATCTAAGTGGGTTGAAGCAATTGTCACCCCAACAAACAATGTTGCAGTTGTGTTAAAATTTCTCCGTAAGAATATTGACAAGGTTTGGCCCACCTAGATGCATCATTAGTTTTGGAGGATCACATTTCTGCAATAAGCAATTTGAGACCTTGCTCACAAAATATGGAGTCTTCATCATACCACTTTGAAATACCATCCACAAACCAATGGGTAACCTGGGATTTCAAAACATGAAATCAAGAAGGTCGTCCTTGAAAAAATAGTAAATTCATCAAGGAAGGATTGAGCGAAGAAGTTTGATGATGCAATTTGGGCTTATAGAACTACGTATAATACTCCAATAGGTATGTGCCCACACCGATTGGTATTTGGAAAAGCTTTCCATCTTCCCGTGGAACTAAGACACAAGGCATATTAGGCTACGCTAAAATTGAATTTGATATGTAAGTGGCTGGAGAAAAAAGGGCACTTCAAGTGAATGAACTGGATGAGCTTCGAAATGATACATATGAGAACACCAGGATATACAAGGAAAGAATGAAGACATGGCATGACAAAAATATTTCCAAGAGGTATTTCTGCCCAGGGTAAAAAGTTTTGTTGTTCAAGTCAAAGCTTCGATTATTTCCAAGCAAACTAAAGTCAAAATGGCTGGGTCCATTTGAAATTGTTCAAGTATTTCTCCACGGAGCCATTGAAATTTCTCATCTATAAAAGAGAACATTTAAGGTGAATTGCCAGCAGTTCAAACCCTATCTTGATGGTGGTGATGTGAATGACAAAGCCGCCATTTACCTTAACGATTGAAAGAAGTTGATGTCAAGCTAGTGACGTTAAAGAAGTGCTTCTTAGGAGGCCATCCAAGCCTTTTTGTCCAACCAGGGATGCTCTCCCTCCTCTCTTCTATTCATTGTCGTACCTACTTCTTTAGTTATGATGAACTTTAAGTTTGGGGAGGAGGTAGTATATTCTTGCTTGGAAATAGTAGATTTTACGTAGTTGTTGTAATTGTTACTAGTTATTTTACTTGCTCATGTGTAAGATCAATTAGAGGACACACTAATTGAAATTTTTGCTAAGATGCAGGCATGAGTGGATGGCATATAAGCAAGAAACGAGATGTTGTCTAAGGCACTAAATGGAGTTGAAACACATATTCTATAACCTCTAGGCCGCGACCTTGAATTTCTCGAGTCGTGTCCTATCAATCCCTATGCCATGCACTCCAACATAGTCCTCATGGCAGCAATCCGAGGCTTCCAGTTTCGAGTGACACCGCTTTCCTCACCCCTTCATTCGGGCACACCTCTTTCTCTTGAGGATGCAGAGGATGTGTCCTCAAACTCTGATTCCTTTTGAATGACACAACTGACAGCCCCAGGGGAGTACTGCTTTTAATTGTTTGTTTGTTTATCTCCACTGATGGAAGTGTCGGTTAAGTTTGGGGAGGGGTGCACCAGATACCTCTGCTTCAAGTGTCTCTGTTGGTTTTATTGTCTGTTTTGTTTTTGCTTGTTGTGTTTGTTTTCTTATTTTGAACTGGACTATTTTGTGGAATTATTTTTTTTACCCGCTGAGTCAGAGGGTGGTTGTGTTTTGCTTGTTAGTTAAAGTTTACATATGTGGTTATCCATAGACATGGCATCGTTGTGCATTGGGTCATGAAGTACTTGAGGATTGTTTGCTGATGAGAGTTGATAAGTGGTGCATTGTGGGGGCCATATGGAAGTGTATTGATCTTTATAAAGTTTTTGATTAACTAGGAATACCGAACGACTCCCTCTTAGCCTATGTAAGTCAAGACAAGTGATGGATAGGAAAAAATAAAAATAGAAAAAAAAATAGAAAAACAGAAAGTATGTTTGTGTTTTGATGAATAGCTAGTCACTTATATGTGCACTCAAAAATCAATAAAGCTATTCCAAAGAAGAAGAAGAAGAAGAAGAAAAGCATCACTTATGTATATACATGCCCTCCAATTGATGTATGTATTAGTGCTATCGAGTCTATTGTATGATATTGGTGAAGAGCTTGTGTATTGCCTTTAAAAATAATATCTCTCAATTGTTGACTACCTTGGCATGGCTAAAAGTGAGGGTAGTGAAAAAGGTTGAAGAATATAGTAGGATGAATTTTCAATATTGGTACCTAAGAAGGAGATGTTCACCACAAATGGATGACGCACATGCCCACTTTGTTAACTTCTTGAATATGAGCAGTTTCTTGCATGGAGCGACCGTGTATGATGATACATGACTTTTTGACTGCTATATGTGCTTGAATTTGTTTGTGTTTAAGTGTCCGATCAAGGGTTTTGTCTTAAGAGTTATGATAAGCCAGTGTCTTGCTTGGGGACAAGCAAAGGTTTAAGTTTGGGGATATTTGATAAGTTTATTTTGTATCAACTCATATTTGTTTCTTAAACTTAAAACCTGCTTATCTTCAATGGATAATTGTGCATTTGATGTCAATTTCTTGTGTTTTGCTTAGAAATAAAGTTGGTGATCAATAAACCGACAAATGAGGGATAAGAGATTAAAAGCGCAAGGCAGTGGCCCCAAAAGTGCAAGTTGCGACTCCAAACTGGAGACCACATTTATGTCGGCAGGAAAGTGCAAAACCCCGAGTACATAAGGAAGTGTAGAATGACTATTTTGCCTTCACTTATGGTACAAAATGTCTCCCAAGCCCTTGATCTACAAATTTCTTCTCCAAACTTCCTAAGGAAACTATGTTTCACCAAACTTCCCAAGCCAGCTATCTTTCACTAGACATCTCATGTGAGAAAATAAGATCTATTATTCTTGGACTTGGAAGGAAGGAAGCTTGAAAGGGAAGAACTCTTCTCGAGTTACTATTCATCCAAACAAGCAGTTCACATTTCCTTCTTGTTCTTGACATTATGAATTCGGATTTAGCTTGTTCTTGTGAAGCACATACCTTGAGCATGGGCTAGTAGTATTTTCTAGGGCATGATGTAGCCCTTGGTGAACTTGGAATAGTTATTTTGATTGTTTAGATTTTTAAGACGTAATTGAAGTTGTTGATTTTATTGTATTTTCTTACTAACTTGCATGTGTTTTGCCAATATTTGCTAGTCCATTAAACTTAGTTGGAGGTCGATAGACAAAAACTAAGCTAGACTTGGTTAAATTAACGTTAATCGTCATAGCATAAAAATGTCTATGGGATTAGTACTACTGTAAGACTATTTCCTAAGTTTAATGTCTTCGTTATGTTCAAGTATGAAATCGAGATATGAATACTTACCTATTGCAAGAGTGTTGCTTTTATTCAAGAGAGACTAGCAACTAAAAGAGGAAAATGTATTGGATTTCATGGAACAAAATAGTCATACCAAAAAGCAAAGATGGACTGGCAGCGAGAAGCTTGGCTGAATTCAATAGAGCAATGCTTGGTAAATGGGGTGCCACACTCCTCACAGGGGAGACCGGCCTAGCCAATTCCATCATAAGATCAAAATATGGTGAGACTGGCCAAATCACATTTGTCAAAACACATGAACTTCACAAACCAGTGACCCAAAACATAAATTCAAGAGGTAGAAGACGTGGGACATCATATGTCTACAAGTGGTGGAATGATCTACAGGATGTAGTAAGATCAAACTGGTTCCAGCAACAGTTAAAAATCATACTATGCTGTGAAGAAAAGATTAGGTTTTGGACAAACAAATGGCACCAAAACACACCATTTTTTGATATCTACCCCAGGTTATTTAGAAAAGCCCTGCTTAAAGATGTGAGTGTATTTGAATCAGGGAAATGGGAAAATGGCACCTAGACATGGCAATGGAATTGGAGAAGAAAATTACATGGAAATGAATCTCTTGATCTGATAAACCTCACTTTTTCCTTGCAAGACATATACCCACATCGATAGGAGCAAGATAGATATTGCTTTGAGGGTAGCATCTCAAGCAACTACACTGTTAAAAGCAACCTACAACCAACTCATGCTCAATGATCAGCTAGCCTTCACAGAGGATGAGGCCAGGGATCTCCAACCAACATGGAACAGGTTCATACCAGATAAAATATGTATACTAGCATGGAAACTAATGCAAAAGACCCTTCTTACCAAGGCCAGTTTGCAGGTTAGGCATGTGGTTCCAGATGAACAAGATATTAGATGCACACTCTGCAAGGTTGATCAAGAGACTATGGAACATGTGTTCCAAACCTGCAGCATTACTCAATAGGTTTTGGCATCAATAAAAAGCTGGCTTGCCAAAGATGGGGTATCATCATTCACCAACACACATGCACCACCTCTATCAGCCTTCCAGTAAGGTAGAAATAGAGATACAGATGTTGATGCATGGATTTCCATCTGGATATGCTTGATCTGAACACTATGGAGGACCAGAAACAATGTCTATTTTATAAGGAATTGAGCCAAACAAACAGAACATTGTTCACTCAATACAAAGATCCACCTGGTTATGGATCAGAGCAAGAAGAAAAGAGAGCTTATTCCCCTACTCCATAACAGACTAGAAGTTGCAACCTAACACTTGCATGAACTTCAAATGAGCAACCAGTGATTTATCTCTGTGATGCTGACTTCAACACTCTGATGGCCATCTTCACCCTGTCCGTATTTCACTACTTAGAAATGAGGTTCAAAGAACAATCCCAAAACTATTCAGGCGAGCAGGCTGAGCTGTGTACCAATCCTAGTGATTGATAAGTTGACAGTCATGACTCATGTATGCTTCAGAACAATATAAGTTGCTTAAGCTGAATAAATCAAGTTATAACTCCTGCATAAGGCTAATAAGTTGATGCTTTTACTTCAAGCTGAATTGTGTACCAGAGTTGGCTCTTATAAGTTGACATTAATTAGGCTTGTAGAAGCATGTATCGGCAAATCTGAGGTTCTGAGGCAACCTGAGAAGCTACAATTTTGGATCTATGTTGCATTGATCTCATTCCTAGAGTATGTGAAAGTAGGCTAGTGATGATTGAAGCCGGGTCTGAGGGATATGTTCAGGTATTTGAGCCAAAGTCCAAGCTCTCCCAGGGGATGTTGAGCTCCACAGATTTTTTTTCTTTTCCTTTCTTTTAGGTATTTTCTATTTTTCTCTTTTACATTTGTACATAAACTTTATTTTTGTTCTTAGTGAATTTGGCATAACAAAAAAACTAAAAGAGAAAAATTCGGTTGACAACTAGATAAATGATTAAAATGATAAATTGAAGAAGAAACTCTCCAAGGACACTAAGTGGTGAACTCAGATCCCTAGATTTCGTATCCAAGTCAAGTTACAATTTACATTTAGTTTGCTAAACTGAAAAATACCAAAAAAAAATAGCTTATTAACTTGTTAAATTTAAGTATGTTTATGTTACATTTGTAGTTTAGCAACCCACCAATTTATCATTTGTTCAAATTAAAGTTTACCAATTTCAGTGTTTATCAATGTACAATCCTTGTGGTTCGACACTCTTCTCATCACTTTATTACTTATTCGATTTGTATGCTTGCAAATACGTCACCAACATATCATCGACATACATAGAGTGTGTATAAACTTGAGAGCCACAATTTATACCTTTCAACTTTCCAAGTGATACGGACTTCCTCAATAGCATGTTAAGGCCCTCAATGGCCACTGATATTAGGAACGGGGATAGAGGATCTCCTTGATGAAGTCCTTTTTGCATGCTGAAAATTTCGGTACTCGCGCTGTTCACCAAAAATGCAGCTGACAAAGTGGATAAGCATACTTTCATCCACTGAATCCAAGCCAGATAGAATCCCAATATGTCAAGCACCATAGTTAAGAATACCCAATTTACTGAATCAAATGCCTTAGAAAAGTCGACCTTCAAGAAGACTGTTGGAATTTTTTAGGCTTGTACGTAGTGGAGAAGTTCGTTGGCCAATAATATTTCATCCTGAATTTGCCGGCCAATGATGAAAGCCTATTGTTCGGGAGATACAATTTTGCTGATAACTTTTCTCAATCTATTCGCAAACAACTTAGATGGGAGTTTGTAAGTACAACCAACAGAGATATGGAAGAATTGGGACAAAGTCTGTGGTAAAGTGCATTTAGCAGCTAAGACAATCGAGGTGGAGTTGAGCTCTTTTAATAATTTTCCCGAAGTATGAAATTTCTGTAAGAAATCAATAAACTCCTTTTTCAAGACATGCCAATGGTTCGGAAGAAAATTGAAGTTAAAACATTGGGCCCTGGGCTCTTGGCTCCCGAAAAACTCCAAAGAGTACTGAATATCTCATCCTCAAGAAATGGAGTAGTAAGGACACATTATCCTCATCGGACAATCTGTCACAATGTAGCGACAAAGTGGGCCGCTCACATACAATGTCAACATAATGCACTTTAAAAAAGTCATGAATACCCTGTTTCAACTCATCCACTAAATCTGTCCATTGCCCATTAATCAATAAACCTTTATTGTTGTTACGAATGTGGCGCTTCTTCACTCTAGCATGGAAGAATTTTGTTTTACCACCCCCTTCCCAAATCCATAGAGTTCAGGATTTTTCATAGTTATTGTGGGCTTGCGATTGAAGCACACTTGAAGCGCATTCCAAGTAGATTTTCGTAATTGAATTTCAGTTTTGGACGACACCATTTGTTCATTTTTCACATCCAAATCTACTACAGTTTTTTGAAGTTCTTCCTATCCATGAGGCCAAAAATGTTATAATTTCATTCTTTTGGAGCGTTTCTCATAGCCTTCAGCTTGTGGTGGAGGATGTAACCTTTGCAACCATAAATAGAGATGCTCTACCATGTATTCGTGATGAAGTCCATAAAGGAAGGTTCAGTAGCCCAACATCAAGCGTCATAAACAATTTTGGTCCCTAGTACCGGGACAGAGGCTTCAGAAAAATTGGCCTATGATAATTGGCCTATGATCTGCAATTGTATTTTCCAAAGCGAGTTGTTGAAGATCTGGCCATAGAGCCATCCATTTATCAGAAATAAGATAGCAATCAAGCTGGCTTGTACTTCTTCCATTCATCCACGTAAACTTGTATTGAAGGAGTGGCAAATCAAGGAGCTCGGAGGACATGATGAAATCCTCAAATACAAGCATATCAGCGAAGGGAGCACCTGAACAATGCAGTCTCTCATCAGAGTGTTGAGTCAAATTGAAGTCCCCTGCTAAACATAAAAGAATTCCATACAAATCCAGAATAATAGGCAACAAATTTCCCATAAAGCTTTCCGTTCAGTAGGGATACAAGGAGTATAGATGTTGATGATGACCAACTGTGTGTTTGTGGCCGTCCAAGTACCCAGAACCGTTAATTCCACATAGATAAGATACAACCTGATAATCCAACCGAAGGACGATATGCCCACTCAAAGTGGTAGTTGCACCAGATTCCACGCACGGACAACAACTCCAAATGTTCTTTTTTTGTTTCTTGAATGCACAGAAAATCAATTTCATTTTTTTTAATAAGTGCTTTGATCAATTGTTTTCTGCTCGAACACGATATTCCCCGTGCATTAATGGATAGGATTTTCATGTACAACTCCGTCAACACCCTCAGAATTTATATTTATACCTGCTGACGCCATATCTATTTTTTCCAAGTCCATGATCTTCCGTATCGCAACGTAATCCAGGTTATGGCTCACTGTCCCTAAGGCTTTTCCAAGCTGCAAAATATTAGTGGATGCTCACTGAATTTTAGCCAGCATGCCTGGTTCTCCAATAATATTGTTTTGAGGCGTTTGTAAGTAAGGCAAAGCTAGCTCCTCATTCCGCGAGTTTTCAGTAACTAGCTCTTGATAGAAATTCCATGTGTCTTGTAATAATTTAAGAATTAGATGTGCTGTTTTTTCTTGGCAGCAAGTTCTGATGGAGAAAGATTCTGATTTCGGTGCATCTGCGCAATAATGGTGCAAAGATCAAACATATCAGGACTCAGGCATGGGGCGTTGTAATTTCCAGGAAAGATAGCTGTTGGAGTTCCATCGACTGCGCAAAGGGTGTTCGTCTCCAAGGTTTCATAATGTTCTGGTGACAAATGGATCGCTTTCATGACATATACATTTGCATTCAAACTGGATGTAGCAAAACTAGAATGATGCTCATTAACTGAAGGGGCAGACTCAACAGCAAGCAAAGGGAGGAACTCCGTCTCATTGAGTTGCGACACACGTTGGACATGCCTCCAAACTTGTTTCAGAGGTTGGCATAACATGCCCAACTCCTCATCAAAACGGCCTGTGAAATTCTCTTTCTCATCATTGTTTTCTTCCTCTTCCAAATCGATTTGAACAACCTCATCTATGAAGAATCTGTCCTCAACTCAAACTTGTATACGCGCTAAAATGCATAGTATCTCCAGCGTATGTATGTGGTTTGACACACACCACAGAACCAAATTTGCCTGCCACCGCTTCAATAAATTCCGAATGCCAACAATGGAGCGGAGTGCTGCGAATTTGTATCCATATAACTCGAGAAGTCGGATTGTTTGACAGTCATAATCTGGAATTTGCGCATCACATGCCACAAGGAAATTCGACGAGTATTAAGAATTTGTTTCCTCACGGATTCGCCGGCTGTTAGGCAGGAGGATACCTCTGGCTCTCAAAATTTGAGAACTTGCGGCTTCTTGTAGAGTAGAGGAATTTTCCCCCGATCAATACAACATCAAAAGGGACATTGGGTTCCGTCAGACCACCGGGAGGCCGGAGGCCGGAAGAGGCGTCGATTGTTTTATCGGAATCCCTTGAACTCTTTGTTTTAAAAGTTTGCAACTGGACCATGAAATATAGACAATTTAGGACAATTTTACCCTTCTAACATAATGATCCCTAAAAAAGTTTTAAAAAACAAACAAACATAGTTTTGACTAATGAAAAGAGTCTCCCCAATCCTATTGACCTAAGTAAAAAAAAATCGAAATGATAAATAAGCAAAAATATATTTGAACTAAATTAACATGAAGATGTTACGCATTATCTAGATTCAATACCTGCACATTTATAGTCCTTGGAGGTGGAGGCGCACTTGTTGCAATGGAAGTATTCCGCAACACATTAGGTATAATGAGAGAAATGCAGAAAATGAATTTTTAAAAATAAATAAAGTAAATAAGAGAACATATTAATTGATATGAGTGAACAAAAAAAAAAACTGTAGGTTATTCGGTTAACCGAAAATCGATGGTTAACCAAAATGAATAACCGAAAAAAAAAATTGTTATTCAATTATGGTTATTAAATATCATAACCGAACTTTATTCGCTTTGGTTATGGTATGACACATTCGATTTTGGTTATAACCAAAAATTGACATTTTTATTTTTTATTTATGAAACGATGATGTTTCAGACTTTTATGAGAAGGAAAATGACATGCGTAATTGAATTTTTAATTTTGACTCTTGAGTTTTAACATTTATTTCACTCTGTGCTTCGACGACCGTTTCTTCAAATTTTACTTGTTCGATGAAATATTATCTTTTTTTAAATAAATATTGCACATATTTAATAATTCTTCAATGTACGTATTACTTCTACCATTCCTACTTCTTTAAAATATAAAATAAATTTAAAAAAATTTAAAAATTTAAAAAAATAATAATAATAAATGTTCGGGTATTCAGTTCAGTTCGATTATGAAAAATCATAATCGAACATTATTCGTAGGGGGTCG
>JAOWBN010214500.1:0-25576 GCA_028565015.1 Pinguicula moranensis
TGCTTCTATTTAGTGAAGTTGCTGGAACTCAATATATCAAATGACGCAATGCATATTGGGTCGCAACGGAAACAACCCCTTTGTATAATAAAAATGATAAGGCCGCGGACATCTGACTCCCCAGACCCCAACTTAGTTGAAAATATACTAGGTACGTTGTTGTCATGAATTGGGTATGGGCCATATTTTTGCTACCGATAGGCTTAAGCCCAATTAGGTATTTTCGGAAAATAAATGGGCCAATCGAGAAGAAGCTTCAATCTTATCGGCTTAATCATTTAACGAAGTAAAATTTCAATGGGACTCCAAGAACAAAAACTCAAAGGTAGGCGGTGGCTCTCGCCTTTTGCAGTAATTTCTTGGTTTTGGATGCTCGTTCACAGCTATTAATTGATGAGAACCAAGTCGGACCTAGAGTAAAGAGGTTGGCATACGGGCGAGGCAGGCACGGCCCGTCCGTGTTTTGAAAATGGGGTGCGGGTTGGGCCCATAAAAAGTATAATTTTATTTTATTTTATTTTACTAATATTATTAATATATTTTTAATTTATAAAAAATTTACAAAAGAAAATCTTTTTTTCTATCTAATAAGGTTGAAAATGAGATTTGAGTAAATGAGAAAAGGGGGTAAAGTATTTATAGGCATAAGTGAGAGAAAATTTTGCGTGAAATTCGTGTGGGACAAAGTTCTATATTCAACTTTAAGGAAATAAATGTGTTTACCTATAATAAAATCGTTGGGTTAACCATCACAACATTGTAGCTCAGTGGTTAGCATACTTATCAACTTACAATTTGACTATGGGTTCAAATCTGGTTCGATTAATAAAATGGGTGGGGTTCCCATAACCCATTTTATACGGGCCAAATGTGTCTGGCCCATTTAGCCTGGCCCGTTTGTCGACTTCTACCTAGAAGTTTATTTTAAGGTGGATAGGGGTGCTTATTCGAAATTTTTAATCGGAAATGAGTATTCCCATTTTTGTTTCAAATTCAAATCGGAAGAGTAAATCCATTTCCATACTATTTTGAATTAAATTGAATCGGAATTTCTGGTTTCCAATTAAAGGTTCGAAATCGGAAATGGAATCAAAAAATTTCATTTCCGATTTTCGATTAAATGTTTGAAAATTTTTCATTTCCAATTTGACGAGGTTTGCTCAATTTTTGCAATTCCAGTTTCATTTCCATTTTAGACTAAGTTCAGATTCAGTTCCATTTTAATTAAGTTCTGATTCAGAGGATGAAATCGAAAATTTCAATTCCGATCGACACTCGCCTATTTCCATTTCTGTTCCGATTAAGTTTGAAAGTAAAAAAATTACTTCAATTTTCATTTCATTCTCCCGAATTAGGCTTCGTAGCAGGAACACTCTGCTATTACATGATACAATTTATGTGTCGGGAGTCCGTTGTTGCTTAGTTTCAGTTGTTTCTTTGATACATTTAGGTTTTTTATTTAATTTTCATCCTAGTGAATTGAAAATTGAGTACGGTGACAATGTGTTTGGTCACGGGTCATACAAACATGATTTTTGCGTTCTTGATTTGGATGATATTTACAATATTAATTCTTCCATTGCCTAAGTTTCTAACGTAAATACAACTTCTGAATCTGTTAAATAGCATGTTAGACTTGGTCACATTGGCCAAGATAGGTTCAATATACTTGCTAAGTGCGGACTATTAAACCAACTCACTAGCGCTAAGTTGTGTGTGTGTGAACCTTGCCTAGCTAGGAATGCTAATAAGAAGCCTTTCGGTAAGGCTTTTCGAGTCTCACATCCCTTAAATTTAGTACATTCTGATATTTGCGGACATATGAGTGTGAAAGCACGCCATCGGGCTTCTTATTGCATCACCTTTATAGGCGACTACTTGCGTTTCGGACATGTGTATATGTTGTCTCATCGCCACGAAGTACTTGATGTGTTCGAACATTACGTAGCAGAAGTAGAAACCCAATTGGATCAAAAAGTTAAGATTTTTCAAACTGACCGTGATCGCGAATACCTTTATGATATGTTCAATGGGTTTATGATGAAAAGGGCATAGTAGGGCAACTTACCATTCCTTATACCCCACAGCAAAACTGTGTTGTGGAACGTAGGAATCACACCATTCTTAACATGGATAGGTCTTTGATGGCGCAAGTCAACCTATCCATTAACTTTTGGAGAGATGCGTTGTTCACGGTAACATACATACTCAATAAAGTACCAAGTAAGAGTGTGTCCACCACTCCATATGAGTTATGGAATGGAAGGAAGTCAATCTTGGATCATATGCGACCATGGGGTTCGGCAGGCTATGTGCACAACCAAAACCATCAATATAACAAAATTGGTCCAAGCGTAACCAAGAAGGTGTTCATTAGATACCCCAAAGATTCAAAAGGATATGTGGTGTTCGGTGAACACTCGAATGGGCCACATTGACTAAAATTGACAGTCGCAATGTCGAATTTTTAGAGGATCGGTTCCCAACTATCAGTGAAATCAAATAGGACAGTCAGTTGTGTGAGTTACAACATGAACTGCCACTATTTCTCGGTGTGGAGGAGAGTATGTTTCATCAAACAACCCAACATAGTGAAATCACAACCATTCAAGGTGGGAACTTGTCAATTGAGGGTCAACAATGAAAGAGAGGCAAGTCATCAACCTTTCATGCCTATGAACGAAATTAGTTCTCAAAATTTAGGCCATGATGATGTGACTACTAACTCCACAAGCCCTAGAGTTAGTGGGAGTGACCTTTCTCATACCGTTGATCCTATGAGCCAAATGGCTAGTGGGAGTCAACCCCCCATCAGGCAAGTAGAAGATTTTATTATCTGAAAGAGTGAACGCAAAAGAATTCTTTGACGATATTTTCAGATTAAGGAAACGTAATTTTTTGCACTCCTTTGAAAATAAAAGAGTCCACCTCTTATAACGAGGCTATGGACTCACCCGATAGAGAAAAATAGCTAAATGTCATGAGGGATTAAATGGACTCTATGCAAACAAATTAGGTATGTGAACTTGTTGATCTACCACATCGGCGAAAATCAATTGAGTGCAAGTAGATATTCAAGGTTAAGTGTTGTGCGGATGATCAATCGACAAGTTCAAAGTCTGACTCGTGGCAAAAGGTTTAACACAAATCAAGGGTATAGACTATGAAGAAACATGTTCTCCTGTGGTGAGAATTGCCTCTATTCGCCTACTTTTGGTCCTGGTTGCTCATTTGGATCTCAAGCTATCCCAAATGGACATAAAGGTTGTCTTCCTTAATGGAACACTAGAGGAAAAGATCTATATGGATCAACATGTCGGGTTCGTCCAAGTAGGACAAAATGACAAGGTATGTCATCTTAAAAGATCCATATATGATCGTAAACAGTCTTCTAGATTGTGGTACTTCAAATTTCATGAAGTCATTACTTCGTTTATCTTCACCATGATAAATGAAAACTACTGTGTGTATGTCCTAAAGACAAATGAATGAATAATGTTTCTCTCTTTATATGTCGATGACCTACTATTGGCTGGAAACAACATAAAAATAATCAACGCCACTAAGCAGTGGCTATCTTCCATATTTGAGATGAAGGATATGCGTGAAGCTAGGTATGTCCTATGCGTAGAGATATCCAGAAATCGTTCAAAGAAAATGTTGGGTTTGTCCCAACAAGCATGCATAAATAAAAAATTTAGAACGATGCATGATACAATACTCCAAACCCGTTGACACCCCTGTTGATAAGGGTCTGGCATTAAGCCCCAATCAATGCCCGAAAACAGATAAGGAAAAAGAAAAAATGAGCAATATTTCTTATGCCAGTGCTATAGGGAGTTTGATGACATGTACACGACCGGGCATCTGCTTTGCAGTTGGATTGGTGAGCTATTACCAAAGCAACCCGGGCCTGCTCATTGACAAGCAATCAAGAGGATCTTTCGTTACCTCCGTGAAATGACCGACCTAGTTCTATGTTATCAGGGGGAGGCATACGACTGAGAGAATCACGGATGTTGATTGGGGAGGCGATTTGAACGAGTCTTAGTCAACCTCAGGATATGCTTTCATCCTTAGTGGAGGAGCTCTATCTTTGTGCAGCAAGAAGCAAGACTGCATTGCTTTATCAACTATGGAAGCATAATGTGTAGGGTGCTGCCTATCCGTGCAAGAGGCACTCTGGCTCAAAAGGTTTCTACGGTACCTCGATTTGAATTTGAGGCCTGATGATCCTGTAAAGCTAAACTGCGATAATATTGCAACAATTTAATTTGCTAGGGACCCAAAGTTCTATAGGAAGACAAAGTACATCCAAAGAATATCACTTTGTTCGAGATGCTATCAACAAAGCGGATATCAGTATCAAGTATATTCCTACTAATAAAATAGTAGTTGATCTGAAGACCAAACCCATTTCTAGAGATGTATTTAGAGCTTATGTCATGACTATAAGACTACGTAGATTTTGATCGCACCTTGTAAATGACAAGGAAATATTTTTGTAACAATTGATTATGAAATGAAATCGATGTTTGCCTTTCATTCTGAGCTATACTTTGGTATATGCAATCAATTAATAAGACACAATAAATGTTACAAAGTTTTATGATTGGCCCTATAACACGGGTAATTATCCTTATACTTGCGTAACACGAAGGATGAGACTGATAAATGTGTACAGTCGCTTCAGTAGGATTGAAATGAGATTAGAAGTGAATCAAATGTGAAATGTCTGAGTTTTCACATTAAAATTTTAAAGGCGAATGTAGAGGATAAAGATTAAATATTTTTATCAAAAGCTACGATTCGCATGGCAGAAGTTTGTGACATGCCCACCTAAGTGTGAGTCATACCATGACACATATATCATATTGTGTGTTCTATAGAACGATCGTTGTGAAAATAATAAAAGAATCCCCTGATTGTCATTGTGTGAGCACACGACATACATTTATCCACTTAAACGTTATTCTTTAACTTAGAGCTATGACTTGAAGTTGAGGCTTGATGATTCTACTTCAGTATGTTATCCAAGGGCTTATGATCTATACAGTCCAGTGGACTATGTTGGAAAAACAGTCGAGTTGTTACGGATGGTCATTAGTGTCTAACTTCATCATATTTGTCATGGCGGTTATATTAAGTATTTAATCAAATATTGTATAACTTAAAGAGATATGTAGCTATCGGTGATGCATAGAGTATTTGGGGTATCCTCGATTTGAAAGTGTCATGTTATTAGATGATGACTTAATATGACACTACTACTTACTTTGTTATCACACGACTCACTTCTCATATGAAGTGTCGGAAGATTGGAAAAACTGTATTGCCGCTTATATAGACGAGTAAGAACTATTAGACAAGAGTAAAAAAAAAACTTATGTAGAGACAAAAGTCAAGAAAAACGTCAGATAGACAAGTCAAGGAAAACGTTATAAATGTTTTTCTTGCCTTAATGATATTTAAATGAAATTACTTAAATATTAAGAATTCTAATTATGTTAGAATTTTGTACTCCTATAAATAAACTGCAATAGGCGTCTGTTTTATTACACGAAATATAGTACTCGCATGTGTTGAAAATCATAACAAATTCTCTCAAATTGATGTCTCACCATATTCGGAGAAGATATTTGATTACAAAGATTACACGGAGACTCTAGTAGCCTCCCGATTCGTATTCGTGATATAATAAATAGGAATACTGCACTCCTAATAGGCTTCCGCACAAAGGTACGAATCTATTATCGTATTTATTAGATACGTTCTAACATATTGGGATTTAGATCCGCAATTTTCTTTCAAGGAAGATATTGTAAGAGATGTAGAACAGCATGTGCTTGGCGATTTGCTGGATGAACTCACCCATGATCTTCATTTCTTGTAACAGCTTCTGTTCCAAATTTCAATAGGTGAAAAACATGCAATCCCGCTTATGTACAGCAATTTCCGGGGCTCTCTTCGTTTCTTCAAATCGCACTATTCCCAGTCCCACCATCCTGTCCTACTCTTGGAACCCGATTTCTGTGGTTAGGTCTTCCAGTCCGTTCTCTCTTGTGTATTGAGAAAATTCTCGTCCAATTCCAGTCCCAACTTCTAAATTAAATTAAAAGTACTGACAAATAGTGACGAACAATGAAAATAAAATATCCTCTGTTTTCAAAGTACAGAAAATGCATTATTTACATGTATGAATCTTAGATTGCTCTCTAAACTGGTAATCAAAGATTCCACGTAGGGAAGCGAAGGCTTGGCTAGTTCGCTAACCAGATCATCCAGCAAATCTATCTGCAACTGCAACTAACCAGATTTCAAATGTTGTTTTGAGATTCAGGGGGGAAAACTACCCCTACAATTCAACTCAATATCAAGATTTGTTCGTGCCATGCTATGCTACTGTTGTATCAATTATAAACAAAAATAGGTAAGGGGATGCAGGCCGACTCGAACAACAAGTGGCGTGCTCTGCCCTAGGGTTCGCGTTTGAAAAATGAAATTTGGGGAAAGGCATTGAGATCGTGTTTTATACTTGGGCGATTTGTAATTTTTCGGTGTCAGATGGGTAATTTGTTCATTTCACCCATCTGGTTTTAATTGGTTGAATTGGTTTTCAAAAACCCTCGAATTTTTTAGGGTTTAAAATGGGGCAATTAACTGCCCGTAACCCTGCCCGATGAGTAAACTTTCGGACAGGATTAAAAAATCCCTGGGCACCAAACGCATGTCACAATAGGTTGAACTCGTTTACTGGTGGAAAACCGACATAAACCAGACACATACCACTACCAAACGCTACCTGACTGATAGAGTTGGCTGATTAGTGTCTCTGATAACCAGAGTCTGATTCATGATCCACGTGTTGACGAAATGCCGGTTCACCATTCACGAATTTAGGAATCGAAATCAAAATTGTCGGTGTCCGATTAACAGACAATCAATTAATTATTGATTCACAGTTGGTTCAACGGATTCCGATTAGTCAGTTCACTTAGGTACACTTACATTTACTCCACAATTCTGGCTATTTTTCAATTTTTTTATATAATTGATCAATTAACGGTCAATTAATAATTTGTTCGTTGAACCGTCGGTTATGATTTTTCAAGAGGATGAACCTAATCGAATAACCGTCAAAGAGGAACCATCAGTCCGATTCTGATTCAAAATCATTAGTTCACTGATTCATTTGGCTAACTCTACTCCAAAATGTGAGAAGCTATTCTACCATTTGTTCGAGTGCAGTGAAAGCAAGAACAATAACTTTTTTTATTTTTTATCTTCCCACAAGGAGTATGAATTTTCCATCTCCTTTATGACTGCCTTTTTTCCCAAACCTCCATGTTACCAAACACTGACTGCACCTTCTCAACTAAGTTTGGAGGAACAAAACTATTCTTCTTCATCAAAGTTTATTACCCACAACACACATTCCAACCTTATTCTCCACTCCATTTTCTCATCTGTTTTCTATCTTCACACAGAGTTTGCCAGCAACACATGCCAAACCAGTGCAGCATAATGGCGACGAAATCAGATTTCGGGCAGAAACTTCTCCACGATCTTCGCCTGCGCAAGGAGAGAATGACTGCAGCTCAACGTTCAGCCAGCCAAACAAGCCAAACTTCTAGAGGTAAAACTTCTTGCAAGCTGTTTCATCTGTTATGAACTGTTTTCAAAGTAGTGATCAAGCAAACAACAATGACCATGTTCCTAACATGAATAGATTTTCGTGGAACACAAATCCATCGAGGCTCTCAGCATTCAAATGCAGTAGAATCTGTAAGAAACCTTAGTAGTTATCTCCCTGTTTAAGAGTTGACAGAAGTTGCATTCATTGGCAGATTTTCTGAGTTTCTCCATGGGTCATCATTCTTTGCAGGCCAGAAGACATAGTGGAGGATCATCAAATCAGATTGTTCTGTATGAAGGCGCCAAAAACTCGAGGCAGATAAACAGTCTATCGATGGCAGTAGCTTCTGCCTTCGAAAATACTATTAAACTGGGCAAGAACAATTTACTGGACTTTTGTGAGCGTCTCAGTGGAGGATCAATCAGCTTTAGAAAAATGGATATGGTGAAAGCTGATAATCGTAGTCTTTCCGTCTATGATTCTAATCCTAGGTTCTCAAACATTCAAATCTCTGAAGTACGAAAAGGGGTGCAGAAGCTGAACCAGATAATAAGAGCTTGCTCAAATGGCCCAAACTTGAACAGAAACACCATTGAGATGGGGCAACAGCTGTTGAGAGGAGCAATGAATTTAGAAGAGTCCCTTAGGGTGCTTGCAAACATGCAAGAAGAAGCTTCAAGCCAGGCCCGGGGTAGGAGTCGTATAATGCTGATCGATGAGGATGAGGAAAACAATCAAGATATAGATGAAGAACAACAAGCTGATCAATTGCGAGTGGACCGGCCAAGATTCTCATTTGATAAGCCCTCCAAGAACTCGGGAAGTGCAGGTACAGCAAAGTATATGTTTTCATATTTGAATGAGGTATCCAAAGAAAATGATATGGCTTCCCAGAGAAAGCATGGCGAAAAACGGGGTGAACAAGATAAGGGAAAGATTTCTAACATTGTGGCGAAGCTTATGGGACTTGAAGAGCTTCCTCAGAAGGAAGAGAAGATGAGAACACCAAAGGATTTTAGTTCAGAAGGCAAACAAAGGAAGGCCTCAAGTAGCAATAATCTACTACACGGAAATTGCAATAAGCTGATCACGACAGTAGTTTCAGGCTCTAAAATGGATAAAATGATGAAGTCTGAAAGAAGTGGAGCTCAGGAGCAAGCAAACAAGGGAGTAGTTTTAGGCTCAAAAGTGGCGCTGGCTACAAGAACCGGTGAAGAGAAACACTCAGCAGTGAAGAACACTACTCAGAGAATTCAGATTTATCATGACGGAGAGAAGAAACGAGCCAGTGCAGAAATCAAAGAAAGGAGAAATTTGCAAATAATTGAAAAACCTAAACTTCCAGAGAATGAGCATCGTGCAGGAAAGAAAGGCCAGCAGCTTCAGAAGCAGAATTTGATGGCCAAAGAACAAAAAGATCATCATCATTTGGAATCCTTAGATTCAAGGAAAACGAAGAGAGCCATTGCGAATCATGAGAAAACCGTGTATGATAAAGGTAGAAGGGTGACGAAGGAAGAAAGTGAAAGAAGCAAAAGCCCTCAGCAGATGGATAGAAAAGGAGAAACTGTGAATGGTTTGACAAGATCGCTGAAACAATCTGCTTACAAGTTGCAACATATGAAGGAGCAAATGGATAAGAAGAGGAACACCTCAAAAGGCCTTGACCAAGGGAGAATTAAGTTGGAATCATCTGCAGAAACCAGTCCGACAGAGCAGAACAACAAATTAAGTATTGAAGATGCACCAGAAACAGAGAAGGAACAGAACTCACTTCCTCCATGTGATAATGTTAGTCCCCAAACCAATTTCCCTATGCAGGAAAGTGAAGCTAGAGCTCATGATTCTCCAGTCAACCACGAAAACCAGTATGACCACAGTAGAGGTAAGAATTCTTGTACCATCTTACTCAAGTCAGGTGCATTCATTTTTGTTCATCAAAACACATTGGTAATGCGAAATTTTCATTTACAGACGTCTCAGGAGAAGGACACATACCATCAGGAAGACAACAAAGGCTACTTACAGAGACTGAAAAGGAGCTCAAAGAGATTGTAATCAGAAGCCAGCTATTCATTAACACGGCCAAATCCTTTTACAAGCTCAACATACCGGTCACCTTTCTTCACACTATTGATCAGAAGCACGAAAACAGAGAAAATAACCTCAAACTCGATTGTGCATACGAAGTCATGAAAAGAAGAGCGAGAAGAAATGAAGCCACCCATGTCGCCTACCAGATTATGACAACCTTAAGCTGTCCCAAAATCAGGTGCTTGGATGATCTGGTCAGACAGCTATGCAAGGACTTCGAAATGCTCAAGCTCAATGGTGGGGGTTATGATGATGAAAGAGATATCGCTTTATATCTACACAGGATGTTAGAAAAAGACATATATAATAAGCACCCGGACATAAACTGCATGTGGAGCCATGAATGGAGCAACATAATGTTAATGTTTTCTTTCAGGGAAGATATTGTAAGATATGTAGAGCAGCATGTGCTCAGCGAGTTGCTCGATGAACTCACCCATGATCTTCATTTCTTATAACAGTTCCTATTTGAATTTTGTGTGTAAAACATGATCATCCTGCTTGTAATTCAATAACTAGAACTTATCTGTTGGTAGATGAGAGTAGGTGAAGCCCGCACGCTCTCCTACTCACACAAACAACTTGTATAAGTATGAATCCTTGCGGTTCATTTTGTATTAGTCGAATCCATTCAATAACAAGTATTCCAATTTACAATTTGGTATTAGAGTCAAAGATTTCAACAAACCCTACCTCCGCCACCTTCCGTCGCCGGATTTTCGCCGCCCCGGCACGTCTCACATCCGGAACCAGCCCAACACGACCGCCATCCACCACACAACAGCTCTACCCGGCAACGTACGACTGCTATTACGCTGGAAATTGGGCCAAAACCCTAGCGCCCCCGCGCTTTTTAGGGCGAATTCCGAGCGCGTCCGGCCGTGGTTGCTCCGGCGAACCCCGCGGCTGGACTCGCCGTGACGAGATCTATCTTTGGGTACCTCCACGCCGCCGCCGCCGCCGCCGCCGTGTCACGCTCTGCCGCCGCCGCCAGCCACCGCGCCCTACGCTTTTCTAGGTAAATTCCGGGCGCGTTCGGCCGTCGTTGCTCCGGCGAACCCCACGGCTGGACTTGCCGTGGCAAGATCTATCTTCGGGTGCCTGCACGCTGCCGCCGAAGAGGTTAAAAATTAGTTTTTTTTTCTCGGGTCGATTATCGCATCTGTGCAATTAGATTTCCGTAATTGTGTTCCGATTTATGGATATTTGCGTTTTGATGATTAAATTTGATTGTTTGTTTGTGTGGAAGTGGACATTTGCCTCAACTTGGAAAATCCAATTAGGCATGTTTTGGAGTAATTTGGGAATTATGAAGAGGGAAGTTCTTAACTGAAGTTGTTAGTTGATGATTGTTTGTGTTGTTTTTTTGTGGTGAAAGGTGCTGAGGTGTGGATCATTGAGTTGTTGATAGTGAAGTCGTTGTGATAGCAATGATGAGAAAGGATGAGGATGAGGTGAAAAAGGAATTCGAGGCATTGAGTAAGCTCAGTCCGGAGGGTTGGAAAGTCTTAGGCGGGCTTACACAGGGAATGAAAGCCCCAACTAAGACCACAAAACCCTGTCCACCTCCTCTAGTACCAACTCTCCTACCTCCACAACCATAAGCTCGATGGTCATACAATTCTCTTCTACTCGAATTTTTCTCCCGACATAGTTCCAGGCAAGACTGCATCAAGTATTCCTCGAGGTCCTCGAAAGGAAGTTGAAGACAATAGGGATAGGAGATAAGGCTCAGGCCCTTGCCTCCTTTCCCTCTCCCGGATCTTCAGATTGGATTATTGACTCTGGGGCTTCTGGACACGTGACAAGTGTTTCTATGGAGTTCAGTTCATATGCTCCCCTAATAGTTCCGTTGAATGTTAAGACAGCTAATGATACAGATCGGCCAGTGGTTGGCAAGGGTACAGTGCACTGTATCAACACTATGACATTGTCCAAAGTGTTACATACTCCTTCATTTCCTGTAAACCTGCTTTCTATTAACGCCATTGTTCATCAACTAAATTGTACTGTTTTGTTTGATATTCCTCAGGTGATCTTTCGGGAGAAGAGGACAGGCAAGATTCTTGGGATTGAGACATAGCGTAATGGCTTATGGTACATGGATAGAAAGGGTCTAGATTCAGCTCTTTCAACCTTGGTTGAGACATCTGGAGATAGCAGAAGTGCAGAGAAGAAAATTTTACTTTATCATAGGCGATTGGGTCATCCTTCTATCTCAACTATGAGTCGGTTATATTCCCATCTGTTTATGAAGGTTGACAAAAATAGACTTTTGTGTGACGCCTTTGAGTTGGGAAAGCATATAGGAGCTCGTACGTCAGCTCGGATAGCAGGAGCTCTTGTGTTTTTGAGTTAGTGACTTCTGATGGATAGGGCTCGTGTCCCACCACAGCAGTCAATGGATTTTGATACTTTGTGACTTTCATTGACAATTACTCTCAGGTTACCTGGCTGTATCTGATGAAGACAAAGAGTGAGGTGTTTGGATGTTCTAAAGATTTCCATAAAAGCATTCAGACACAGTATGGAGCAACGGTAAAGGTATTAAGGTCAGACAATGGGACAGAGTTTACTAACAGAATATTTGCAGAGTATCTGTCATTTCAGGGAATCCAACATCAGATCACACGTCCATACACACCAGAGCAAAACGGGGTGGCAGAGAGAAAAAATTATCATCTTCTTAATGTTACTCGAAGTATGATGATTGCTATGAATGTCCATAAATAACTATGGGGACAGGCATCGATGACAGCCAGTTTTTTTTATCAATAGGACGTCCTCGCGCGGGTTGAAATGGAGGTCCCCATTTCAGATTTGGAAAGGCTCAAAGGGAGACATTCTTCCTTCGAGAATCTTCGGTTGTGTGTGCTTTATACAGGATAACAGACCCGGGGTAGGAAAATTAGATATGAGAGATGTGAAGTGTGTCTTTGTGGGATACTCTATTACTCAAAAGGGATATGTATATTGGTATCCAATTGAAAGGAAACTATCTGTGAGTATGGATGTCACGTTCCGAGAACATGAGTCATACTTCTCCCATGCAGTGTCTTCATTCTTTGATGACTTGCCAGATCTGAGGGCTATATGGAAAGAGGGGGAGAGTAGCAGTGATAGGGGAAGCAAGTAATCGTACGAGTTGTAGAAGTTCCTTTCCCTTGTTGATCCGGTAGTAGAGGAGAATACTTGGAAGAATTTGTGTCATGAGAGTGGTAATGGGGAGACACCTTCAGAGCCACCATTAGCGCCACTGTTAGTGTACACGCGGCGTCATCCTCATGCTCATGCGAGTGGTAAGGTGGAGCTACCATCAAAGTCACCATTAGCGTCACCATTAGTGTACACATGGCATCCATTAGTGTACACGCAGAAAAGAGAGGGAATTCAAAATCTACCAGAGGTGCATACACCTGTCTCATGCCCAGTATCTTTGTCTGCCTCGACTCTGGGGGCACCTTCTTCTTCATCAGTCCCTTTAGGTGATGCTACTCATTCCTCTGATTCTCCCAATATTATTCTTTATATTCCCTAGTCGGTTAGGAGGATCACTCGAAGCAATACAGGGGTTCTACCTAACAGATATGGGTTTTCCTCAGATACTACTCATCCTCATGATATTGCTCATACTGTTTCCTATTCTCATATACTTCCTGACCATCGAGCCTTTATTGCATCCTTGGATAGTGCCTCGATTCCTAAATGTTGGCAGGTGGCTAAGGCAGACTCAAGATGGAGAGTTGTTATGATAGAGGAGCTTGAGGCACTGGAAAAGAATAAAACTTGGCAGCTTATGTCGTCGCCACTCGGGACGAAGGCAGTTGGATGTAAATGGATGCTCACTGTGAAACAGAACCAGGAAGAAAAAGTTGAATGCTACTAGGCACGACTTATAGACAAGGGATACAATTAGGTCTACAGGATTGACTACGATGAGACCTTTGCACCTGTGGCAAAGATGAACACAGTCAGGACTCTGGTCTCCATAGCAGCAAACAAAGGATGGAGATTACACCAGCTTGATGTGAAGAATGCATTTCTTCATGGTGACTTGTTAGAAGAGGTGTATATGGAGATTGCCCTAGGATTTGGCACTAGTCGAGCTGCTAGTCAGGTTTGCAAGCTCGAAAAGTCATTGTATCGCCTGAAACAATCTTCTCGAGGTTGGTTTGACAGATTTAGGAAAGCTATGGTTGGCATGGGTTATCAGCAGACCAATGCTAATCATATTGTGTTCTTTAGGCAAGAGGGTTGTCATACAACGATACTTGCAGTGTGCGTAGATGACATGATCAATACTAGTGACGATGAGGGAGAGATTGTTGAGCTAAAGAGGAGATTGGGCAATGAATTTGAAGTGAAAGATTTGGGATAGATGAAGTACTTTCTTGGTATTGAGGTGGCCCGTGGGCCAGGGGGAATTGTTTTGTCCCAACGAAAATATGCTCTATACTTGCTACAAGAGACAAGAATGTTAGGCTATAAGCCCGCAAAAATGTCAATTGACCAGAGATTGAAGTTGAGTGCAGAAGCAGGCGAGTCAGTTGATAAGGAGTAGTATCAGAGATTGGTAGGCCGACTCATATACCTAGGTCATACTCGACCGGATATATCATTTGCCGTGAGTATGGTTAGTAGGTATTTGCATGACCCTAGAAAGGGTCATTTGGATGCCATGCACCAGATATTGAGATACTTGAAGAGTACACCGGGAAAAATGGGTGATTTTCTGAAAGAATGGGCATCTAAATATCGAGGGATATTGTGATTCAGACTAGGCTAGCTGTGCTGATGATAGAAGGTCCATGTCCGGTTATTGCATGTTTGTAGGGGGCAATCTAGACTCTTGGTAGAGTAAGAAACAATCGGTAGTTGCCCGTTCTACAGCTGAGGAAGAATATAAAGCCATGACTCTAAGTGTTGCTGAGATGATTTGGTTGAGATACATGCTTGTACAGCTCAAGATGGATCAGGGGTGCCAGATGAAGTTGTGGTGTGATAGCAAGTCAGCTATCATTATTGCTAACAACCCAGTACAACATGATAAAACCAAACATGTGGAGATTGATAGGTTATTCATCAAAGAGAAGTTGAGCAGTGGACTATTGGAACTAAACGACATAGCCACCGAAGAACAAGTTGCTGATGTGTTAACCAAATGTCTTAGTTCCATAGACTTAGAGAGACTTTGTAACAAGATGTCCTTAATAAATATCTTCTGCCCATCTTGCGGGGGAGTGTTGGAACAATAAATGAAGATAGCTCACGCCTCATTCAATGTCCAGACAAGAAGAGCACGCCTGCACGCTCAGCTACTTGTCCAGACAAGAAGAGCACGTCTGCACATTTCAATTAATGCAATGTTGATTATCTTTCGTAGTATAAATATGGATTGTAATGAAACAAGAATAGCATCAGTCGAACAAGATTTAATAACAAGTATTCCAATTTACAATTCCAATTAAAAGGTGAAGAACGAGAAGTAGTTGGAAAAAAAGTATGCATTATTGTAGAAGCAACTATTCGCAGTAGATGGAGGTCATCCATCATCCTAGCTAGACATGGGCGGTTCGATTTCCACCGATCGAACCGCTGGAAAAATTTGGTTGGCGTTTGGAAAAATGCCAACCGCAACCTACCCTTCTCAGTCTGGTTTTGTCCCGGTCTGTTTTTTTATGGTTTGAGATTTGGTTACCGGTTGGATTGTCATTTTTAGTTCTCTTAGTTTCCGCCGATTTCGTAACGGTTCCGACATGGTTTGTAATATAGTTGTAACCTCTGGCATGACCACGACTTTTTTTTAGACTTTTTTTTAGACTTTTTTAAAATTTTGTTATTACTTTAATTTTTTTAATTTTTTTTATAAGTTTGTAATATAAGTCTATAAAAATTAAAATATATTATAAGTTTTATTTGCATTTACATTTAAATTTTTTATATATTATAAACATATATACTTAAACTTAGAATGAAAATTATAAATTACAAACATATATAAACTTAAACTTATGCTATGAAGTATCAACCATAAATTATAAACATATGATTTATATATAAATTATAAACATATTAACGTATAAATATTATATATAAGTGTATTATAAGTATAAATTTATAAATTATAATATAAAAAAATATACATTTACAATATAAATGAATTTATATTTACATTTATAATACAAATAAATTTGCATTAAAATTTACTATTACAATTTAAATTAATTTATATTTATAATATAATTAAAAATAAATAAAATGGCCTACGTATCATTTATGTATGTATACATAAATGAATCAAATCCCACGTAGTTATCTAGTTTCTTACCTTAATTACCTGTTTGATCACTCCTTATTGATTGAGCTTGATTTGCTTGATGATGTCGTATCTTCATATATTTCGAATGGATCATCTTTGACAGGCAGATGTTCTTGAGCTTTATGCTCCACTGTTATCAATTCCCATAGGCACGTTTGATATTCCAACATTCAGGGGCTTAAGTTTGAACGGTGATTGTTTAAAATGTATCCTCCATGCCTAAATCATTGCTCTATGGCAACAGTTAAAACTGGACATCCTTGGATCTCTATTGCCATAGGTGATAATATGGGAAAATCTCATGATTTGATTTGCCACCGGCAAAGAATATCGAAAAGCATATAGTCATCATTTTATACACCTATCTATGCAATCTCAAAAGTAATAGTTAAATAAGAGTCAAGTTCCACAAGTGTGGAACTTGACGAAGGCCTGACACGTTTACTGGATTTTTTTTATTAAACTCCCCATTCTCCCTAAGGACATGGTTTCACTAGAACTAACTCCACTACATGCCTTAGAAGGTTGAGCCGTAATACCTAAGCGTGTGTGATATTCAAGATATAACTCGTTTAATAAAGTAGTTACTTAAACAATTATGTCTTTACAATCTTTATTTGGTACATTAAACTCGTCTTTAAATCTACTATAATAATCTACTAATGATATTGTTAAACCTTGTAATAAAGGGATCTAAAATGGATGCAACTAGGTTAAGTAGTGGTATATCTAGAATATATTTGCATCATTTTTCTCTAATAGCTTTTAAGTCCGTTTGTAAACTAGGTTTGTTTTCATAAGCTTGTATAATTTCTTTTATATCAATACAAATGGGAAGAATAAAGTGTGAAGTAGCCTTATATACATGAGATAATACTTTGGTATAATCATTAAAATATTTTAACAATTATAAAAGCTTTCAGTATCTTTCCAATTTACCTGGTATAAAGATATATGATTGTAGTTACTAATGCAAAACCTACACATTAAATCTTTATAAGGAATTATTTGATTAAGTATATTGTAAGTGGCGGTTTCGTCGGAGTTTGCCCAAAATTTTAAAAAATCTACACTGTCGAAAAAATCCAGCCAAACTCGACATTTGCTCGGTTTCAGCGGAGTTGTACTTTGAGTATGGGCAGCCAGTTGAGGTGGAAGGTTTCCACTTTTACGAACAAAATCTCCAATAATCAGCTCGTCCGATATCGAACCTCCTCCTAAAAATTGTGACTATAACTCTTCCAAAGTATTCAAATCAATATTTTGTGAACAAATTCATGAATGATGATTAAGACAGGAATGTGAGATCTTTTTGACATTTTTTGGTAGAGTAACAAAATAAAAAAAATTGATAAATAAAATTCCTAGTATGAAATCAAAAATTGAGAATCGGAGTGCAAATAATAGATCAATGAGAGTAAGAAATTAGTGTAATGAAGAGGTTAGTGTGGTATTTATAGAGGTAAAGAGACCGGTACTAGAAACTATGCGAATCGGAGTGCAAATCATACCTAATTACAATATTTGACCAATCTCCTAACTCCCCAGATTTACAGAGATTCCTAATCAGGTGGGGTCCGGGAGATTATTTCTTGATCTATGCTAACATGCCCCCTCAAGCTGATGGAAAGGGGATGGATTAGAGTTACATGTTGGAGTTCTGATATCGTATCGCAGATACAAATTTTGCGGGATCCTGTTGTTGATTCTCAGACTTTAAAATACTTTGATGAGTTTGCTGCTTTGACAGATTTATGGAGTTATTGTTGATCTAAGGAGTGCAACCTTTTCTTTGGATTCATGTGAAGAGGAATCAAGGAGGGTTCTGCAGGAATTGCTGCATGTGTCATGTATGGTTCTACTGATGATTCCAAAGGGTTACTCACTTGCTGCAATTCACACTGTTTCCTTGCATCTTCGTCTTTCTTCCCATAAGCCATATTCATTGAGAAAAGATCTATCTGAAAATTACTGAACAAACTTGGTGAAGGTGCCCCAGACAATAGGAACACATCGCTATTCTTCCTTAATCTTTTGTAGAAATACGGAAGGACACTAGCAAAGGGGCAAAGAGAAAATGAATCATTCGGGAGTGAAGAACCCCTGCCACACAAGAGACAGAACGCCATGAGGATATGCTAGTGCCACCGGAGGAGTTTGCATGCCCTTTATCTTCAAGGCTAATGTATGATCTGTTAGTTAGTAACCTAGAGCACCAATCTGTGCGCTTGTTAGTTTCATATATACTGAATGATGTAAATTATTTTATTCCTTGAGTTTTGTATATATATATATATATATTATGGATCATTTGGGTTGATGAGTCGAATTGTGAAACTCCATAATTTAATCAAGACTCTAAATTAGTCTATAGTCTTAAAGTCATTAGCAAAGGAATAACTAGATGACTATATCGACTAACATGTGGATTAATGCATGATCATGTTTCACAAATTATTGATACGAGGTATCTGTTTAATCAAATGAATTATGAGTGTACGAGGTACATGAATATTGGACTCGACCTATTTGATTTGCTGCATGGATTGTGTTTGTGTCATCGGCAAAGTCATATAATATTAATTAATTTATCTGAGATATTCATAATTTTGGGTGATGAATGTGTATTACGTAGGGTTATCAAACGGCTCTTTTGACCGAGGGGTTATAAAGGCAAGTTTCCCGAATATGCTTGATTCATGCTAGAAGTTATGGAATATCAAGATGATACTTTATCCATCTCATCTTGGATGAGATTATTAATATCCCTAAGCCCCTTCATGCAGTAATAATTGTTACGCATGCATTTGTGATTATGGGTCAATCACATATTAACAATTATATAATGAAATATCAAGAAAGTAATTAATGGTCAAAGATGATACATTCTTACGCTTGACATTAATTATGGGGCATTAAGTCACAAAAGAATTAATACTAAATAGGATTAAAGGATCAAGATGTATCTATATTAAATCGGATCATAATGCATTGCTAGATGCCGATTATGGTTTATAAGTTAATGAAATTAATTTATTACCGATTTAGATATGGATCCTACTAGGTCGCTTTATCTGATGAACTAAAGCATAAAAAATTATTTATGTGGGACATGATTAATTTTGTAATTTTGCGAACAGATACAAGAAGAAATTAAGCATCGGTGGGACCGACTCCATTTATTGCTATTGGGCTTGATTTAATCAAGCGCAATTCATGAGGACGGAAAATGGGCTCAAAGTGAGCCCAATTTGACATAAATTAAATTAGTCCCATTAGGCCCAATTCATGGACTTAAATCCATGAAATCGAATTTCACGAAAATAAGGAAACTTCCTTCTGCGTCTTCTTCTGAAAGAAAAACTTCTTGAACTCACGAATTCATTCCTCAGATTTCCGGTCGAATCCAAGTTGTTGTCGCCGGAAAAATCTCGCAAGGGTCTATTAGCCACGCTTCTATTCGCCGGGGAGTGCTCACGGTTGAGTTGAAAACTACGTCACCTTCGAATTCCATTTTTGTTCTTCACGGGTTCTTCAATTTTCGACTGGAATCGAGGTAAGTTTGGCTTCACCTTACTCGTAGATCATGGATTAAAACGTTTTTGGGTTCGATTTCATGGTTTGGTCCAAAAGTGAAAAAAATTGGAAATTTAGAAATTGACCCTAGTATTCTACATGATGGTGCCCTTCCTTCGGGGAAAACATACGAAAGAACATTTATCCAGAAGTGGCTAGATGAAGGAAACAATACTTGCCCCATAACAAATATGAAGTTGGCCCATTGTTCACTCACCTCAAATACACTCATGAAAGACCTTGTCTCAAAATGGTGTACCGTTTATGATGTTTCTATTATGGACCCAAATTTTTAGGACTCATTAGCCAAACCCTATGAACAGTCTAAGTGATTCCAAGCAAAATAAATTTAAAAAACTTATGGCAACCAACGGAGACAAAGAGGTACAACGAAAAGAGGCATATCGACAGGCAAGGTCAAAGGCAAAAAGAGTGATGGCAGAAGCTAAAAGCAAAGCCTATGAGGATATGTATAGGAAATTGGATACTAAGGAAGGGGCGGTATGTATAAGCTCGCAAAAACCGAGCCCGAAAGAGTAGGGATATTGATACCGTTAAGTATATAAAAAAATAAGGACAGGAAAACCCTTTTGACGGAAATGAAGATTAGAAGTAGGTCGGAAAGATACTTCAGTAGATTGTTTAATGGGGAGTAGGATTAATGTAGCATCTTGAGGGGTGGGGGATCACTGCAAAGATAGGCAAATTGTTGCTTTGTTAGACGAATATTGGCATGGGAGGTGAAGAGGGCCCTTAGCAAGATGAGAATGACAAAAGCGGTAGGTACGGATCAGATACCGATTGAGGTATAGAATTGTCTAGGAGAAGTAGGGGGTGCAATGGCTAATGACTCTTTTTAACATTATCCTACAGACGGAAAAGAGTAGCGTACTAGTGACGCTCAATAAGAACAAGGAGGACGTGAAAACAATGTAGTAATTACCGAGAATTATGGGAATGAGTTATTCAGTGTAGACTGCGGAGAGATATATGTGAAAGAGAATCAATTTGGGTTTATGCTCGGGATGTTGACGAAGGAAGCAATCCATCTCCTCAAACGACTAATGGAGAAATACCGAGAACGTAAGCAGAGTCTCCATATGGTCTTATAGACTTAGAGAATGCGTATGATAATATATATCGAAAGAGGTTATTTGAAAATGTTTAGAAACTAAGAAGCTCCCGTGAATGTATGTGAGGGCTATACAGGATATGTATAAAAATGCGAAGACTAATTTGTGGACCCCAGTGGGTAAGAATATTTTCCAATGGATATAGGATTGCACCAAGGTTCAACACCCCGTTCCTTTTCGTGGTGATTATGGATGTACTCTCTCGATAATACAAGATGAAATACCATGGTCTATGTTGTTCGCAGATAACATTATTTTAGTGGTAGAGACGAAGGAGGAAGTTAACGCCAGTTAGAGCGTTGTAAAGTAACATTAGAGGCCAAGGCACTACGCTTGAGTCTCACGAAGACTGAGTACATTGCGTACAATTTCGCTAATTAAACAGAGAATGGTGACATGAAAGTTATAATTACGAACTAAGTACTCCCACAGAATGATAGTTTCAAATATCAAGGATTTGTCATACAAAAGAGTGGAGGTATTGAAGGAAATATTATGCATAGCATCAAAGTCGAATGGATGAAATGACGATTGGCTACCAGAGTTGTGCGATAAAAAATTTCCACGAAAGTTGAAGAAAAATTTTATAGGACGATTATAAGACCGTATGCTCTACGGGTTGAGTGTTGGGCTATGAGACTTTCACATGCACAGAAGTTTGAAGTGGCGGAGATGAGAATGATAAGATGGATGTGTTGTTGTATAAGATTATATTAGATCCCGAATGAGATCTTTAGGGATATGCTAGGTATCAAATCTATCAGTGTCAAGTTGAGAGAGACAAAATTGCTATGGTTTGGACATGTACGCAGAAGACGTGTTAATGAGCTCGTTATGAGAGTAGAAGGGCTCCAAATTGAAGGAAGGCGGGGGAGAGGGAAACCTAGTAGGATGTGGGATGTACAAATTCGATTAGATTTAGCGAAATTAGACCTCTCTGAAGACACGACCTCTGATAGGATGAGTTGAAAACGTTATATTACTATTAAATATAGAGAGAGAGAACAAAAGTACGCATACTTGATTTTGGACAACGAAGTTATCTAGGATAGACTAGAGGGATAAGTAGTATTTATTTATTTATTTAAGTATTTATTTATGCATTTATGTAATTATTTATCTATGCATTTATTTTCTACTATTATTTCTATTATTATTTTTACCTATTTATATATTTTATTTTATTTTATTTTTATTATTTTCTACTCTCTCTTTTTCTTTCTTTCAATCATTTAATTTTGAGTTGGGAGTCTCTACGGAAACAGTCATCTCTCCTCTTTTGAGATAGAGGTATGATTGTGTACATCTCATCCTCCCCAAAACCTGTTTGTGAGTGATATTTACTGGATATATTTGGTTTAATTTAGTTTGGTTTAGCCTAAGTAGTTCCATGTACAATTTAAATCTTCCAGTGGATTCGAGGAATGCATCAGTGGGATTCAGTCATGATTCTGATCTGTCAATTGATCAGATCAATGGCAGCCCCAAATCCTTATATTAGAAATGCAAAGAGCTTCTCTTTGGATCTACTGCAGTATCTTGGGATTGTCAGTGCAGTGCAGTTCAAGATGCCAAAAGGTTATCGTTAGACAACGATGAATCATCCGAAACGTTGGTTCTGCAACTTATTCGATTTCTGAAGGATGTTGACACCTTCCATGGCAAGGAAGTACAGATGGCGGGCTGCCTCTTGTTGCTGGAACTCGTGCAGAAACACAGGTAATTGTTATATCCTGTTGTGTTGAGTCTGTCATATCATATGTACTCAAAGTTGATCCCAAAGGTGATTTGATCTTGTTACAGGCACTGGATATCATCATGCCTGAAGCAAGATACGTATTATCTCTAGGCATTGTTTCTTGACACAGATGTTTGAATGCAAGCTCTCTCCATACTGGAGACACTATCCGCAAACCAACATTGTTGCCATGAAATTGCGAAATCCGGTGCTGTTGTCCGAATCCTAAATATACTCGATCTCCCAATCCAGGAGTTGCACCAATTTGCCTTGCAAATGCTGACTCATTTATGTTCCACCATTGACATTTCTTCCTTAATCGCCCCCTCCGAGTTCATCCTCAAACTACTCCCATTTTTTAAGATCCTGCTCTGGCAACATTCTGTATAACTATTCTGAAGAATCTCTCTGAAAAGGAAGAGGGTAGAATGTCCATCGCGGAAACGGACGGCTGCATTGCTTGTATCATCAAACTTCTGGATAAAACTGATGGAGAAGTTCAGGAACATGCCGTTTCTGTCACACAACGGATTAATGAAAAACAATTCTTCTTCCTATATTCTTCTCCCTATATATGTGACAGTTTCCATACTTATCTCTCTGTGCTCTCAACGATCGCAGTATTGTCAGGTTGTGATGGAAGAGAGCGTGATCCTGGATCTGGTTAGTGTCTCTGTGAATGGGAACGTAAAAGCAAAGGCTATGGCGATCGAGCTGCTCAGGATTCTGAAAGCTCGGGAACAGATAACAATATCGAATCGAACAAACAATATAATGTTTACGAAGCACCTTCTACAACTAGAGGATTTGGTTCCAAGAATATGATTTCATAGGTTCATCAATGCAATATGAATCATGATAGTTTAGAAGGCCTCGTAACATTGAGATATGGCCTGTGTTGGCTATTGTAAATATATGAATTATGAAGACTAGGAAGACAAGAAAATAGTAACAAGTAAAATATAAACTAAAAGAGACTTTAAAACATGGTAGCTGGAGTAGCTCAGTTGGTTAGAGCGTGTGGCTGTTAACCACAAGGTCGAAGGTTCGACCCCTTCCTCTAGCGGTTTTCCGATTTTTCTAAATAAATTTTTGAGTTTTTTTAAAGTCGTTCGATCTTTTCTCATCTAAGGCGGTTGATAGACAAGGGCCCACCGATTATCGAAAGGAATTTTAGTGGTATAAAAAGGTCCAGTCCAGTCCAGTCCAGTCCAGTCCAGTGGATTATTGGGTCTTCTAACTTACTACATTTGTTCCGCTCGTCGTTTTCCCTCATTTTTCTCCAGTTACACGAATTTGGATCGTAGCGGTTGAAATTAGGGTTTGGTCTCGAAGCGCCTGACCTCCGCGAGATGGCTAAGAAGGCGACCTGGAGCGTCAGCTCCTGTAAGCCTGGTAACGACGTCGCATCCCTCCGCGACGATAATTTTGAGACCTTTTGGTAGTTAGTGTCTCGCTCGCCCTTCTCTTGATTCTATCTCTAGGGTTAATGCTTAGCAATCTGTTGGAATTGTTAATCAATGTCGTAGTTGGATTGTATTGGATTGTTCTGGTAGCTAAAACTATTTTTTGTTGAATGGGTCGGAAAAGGATGATTTGTTTGAACCGGTCAGATGGTCCACAGCCTCATTTAGTGAATATCCATCCAGTTCCAATTAGTTGCCCTCTATGTTGATTTTAAACTTGATGAAAGCTATACACCAAGTAAGATGTCAATTCGAGCTGGTGATGGATTTCACAACTTGAAGATACACACGACAATGCTCACATTATACTACACATCCGTGTGTAAGAATACAAGAGAGTGCCGTCTCTTACATTGGCTGATGATTATGGTGTAGGAAACAGCACTAATACTTCATGGGCGCCTACTAATTGCTGTAGCAATAGCATGATCTGTATGTTGAAGATTCAATGGTGAATTCTGATCGTTGTTTCCCTGGCATTGATTGTTCAGGAGACCAAAACACTGGAGCTTGTTAAGCCACCTGGCTGGGTGTATGTATGTATCATTGTCAGGGACTGATTGCAAGGTGAGAAATAAAACCTCTTTCAATTGCTGCTTCATATACATAGGATAGAACTTTTCGGACATCACGTATCCTGTTTATCTTTTCGAGCTTATGAGATCCAACATTATGAATCATACTGATGGACATCATTGGTGCCATGTGCCTCAGGGAAACATTTGTGAATACTTTCATGTTGCAGACAGCAATTTTGTCTAATCATCTAAATGGAAGGGATACACATATTCGGCAAATCGAAGTTGATGGACCACAACCGTTAGTTCAAATTGTCTTATTTATTGGAATTGATTTTGCATAGAGCATAATAGGTGATTATGGGTGGGGGGTTCACTGCAGAACCCCATCCCCCATCAACCGTTTCAGTTCCCTTCAACTGAGTTCATTACTTACTCTATGCTCAGATGAACTTAGATGGTCTTTTACCATGTACCTGTTTGAGCAATCAAACGTATGATGAACCTACTTTACTGTTAGTTTTCTTCCAAATACAGGAGATGTATATATTTTGTGGAAATATACCTTAATGGAAGTGATGACTGAATTTTGTTTTTCAAGTTATCTTGCTTGGAAAAAAAAAACTTGAAACAACAGACTGTAAATAACTGAAGCCTTTCCACTGATGCAGCTATTAGTGCATAAAGTAGAGGACTATATAGAGAAGCACAGACCCATATGACACAACATTATTAAGAAGGTATATTCATAAGCGGCAAATCAACAACACACCAACCAACCTTCAATCATTTTTACCTTCACATTGCATACTTTTGACGAAATCTTCACATGCATTACCAAGTATTTTCATCAAGATCCGTCATCCAACAGACTTTCCTCTTCCTTCTCGAGCTGCTTTAACCATTTCAATCCAAGATCAGATCCTGCTTTGACAGCAATCTCAAACTGTCTTCTTGCCATCTCAATGGGACTTGATTCAGGGCCTTCACGATTTTTCTTCGAGCCCCTGTTTGAAGATTTTTTTTTTGATAAGAAATTCTATAATTTTATTAATATTTTGTATAATAATGTACAGAATTGGGCTGTGTTTGTTCT
>JAOWBN010214501.1:0-13670 GCA_028565015.1 Pinguicula moranensis
GGGTGGGGGCCTACTAATAGAAGAGTAATCAACAAAATATAGAATAAATCAGAATGTCTTATTTGTATTCTCTTAGTTTATGGTGTAAATATAGGGGATAGGTTTGGTGGAGTAGGTACATAATTAACAAATTCGGTTGCCTACTATTACATATTTGGCCGCCTACTACTTCTACTATTTTGTAATTAGTACTTCTACTGTTTTGTAATCAACGCTCCCCCTCAAGTTGGCTGTCGGGTCTCCGATACCCAACTCGTACAATTGTTTTTTTTCAAATGTTTGTCTTGAGACCGCCTTGGTTAAAATATCTGCTAGTTGTTCCTCTGATCGAATTAATGGGAGGCTGATCACATTGCCTTTTATTTTTTCTTTAATGAAGTGTTGATCCACTTCTATATGTTTAGTCCTATCACGTTGGACTAGGTTGCTTGAGATGCTAATGGCTGCCCTGCTATCACAGCATAGTGGGATTGGATGATTAATTTGAAAACCCATCTTAGAAAGAAGCTTCCTAAGTCATAGTATTTCTACCAATCCTCGTGTAACTCCTCAGAACTCTGCTTCAGCACTAGAAAGAGAAACTAACTACCTTCTGCTTTTTGCTTCTCCAAGTTACAAGGTTTCCGCCAATCATCATAAAATATCCAGCGGTTGATTGTCGGTCTATCAGATTGCCAGCCCAGTCTACATCAGTATATCCTTGAATGTCAAGGTGGTTGGATTTGTTGCACATGATTCCATGTCCTGCTGTTTCTTTTAAATATCTGACTATCCGTTGTGCAGCTTCCATATAATCAATCTTAGGTTTGTGCATAAATTGGCTAACCACGCTCACTGCATAAGCTATGTCAGTTCTAGTATGAGAAAGATATATTAACTTTCCAACTAACCTTTGATATTGTTCCTTGTTAGCCAGACATGTTTTTCCATCAATCTGTAACTTGTGATTCACCATCATCGGTGTCTCACTAGGTTTGCAATCTAGCACACCTGTTTCAGCCAACAGATCTAATACATATTTTTTTGGCGAGAATAAGATCCCATGAGTCGACCTGAGTACCTCAATGCCAAGAAAATATTTCAAATGTCCCAGATCCTTCATCTAAAATTCTTGAAACAGGTTATTTCGAAGTGCTTGAATTTTAATAATGTTTCTTCCTGTCAGGATCATATCATCTAAATGATGAGGCAAGTGATCAACTTTCCTCGTCTCTTGAGAAATAGTGTATGGTCAAAATTACTCTTGAGTATAACCATATTTTTTCATAGCTAGAGAGAATATGGCGAAACATGCTCGAGGGGATTGTTTGAGGCCATAAATTGCTTTCTTAAGTCGACACACTTCTTCCTTTTTGAACTCTGAAGTGTAGCCTGGAGGTGGTTCCAAGTACACTTCTTCTTTTAAGTCTCCGTGTAAAAAGGCATTCTTCACATCAAATTGATAAAGAGGCCATTCTAAGTTGGTTGCAATAGAGAACATGACTCTAATTGTGTCAATCTTCGCCACAAGAGAGAAGGTCTCAGAATAATCTAACCCGTAGGTCTGAGTAAATCCTTTAACCACTAGTCGAGCCTTATATCTTTCAATAGTCCCATAAACCTTGTGTTTAACAGCAAACACCCATCGGTAGCCTACAAGTCTGTGTCCCGATGGTGGTTCACATACTTCTCATGTTCCATTTGTTTTTAGTGCTTGCATTTCTTCTTGCGTGGCTACACGCCCTTCTGTTTTTGTTTGTGCTTCAGTAATGGTTCGGGGAATCAGTACAGGGTAAATAGAGGCCAAAAATGCATTAGCTTGATTAGTCAAACTCCCCCGATGTTAGCCATAGGATACTTTGATGTCCTCGGGATATGGTTTGGCTCATATCGTTTTGCTGGAACCCCTCTATTCCTTCTTGGAGGTAGAATAGAAGACCCAGAGTCATATGTAATCTGCTCATTTGAAGGATCAAGTTAGGCGATTTCATTATCAGTATTTGAGTCAAAAGTAGTTACCTCAGAGGACCTCGGCATGGGAGAAGATTTGGATGTCACAGGTGGATCAGTGATTGGGGTAACCTGTATATCCATGGGAGATATCTCAGTGGTTCTACGCCAAGCTCTTGTGGGTCAGCAGACGGTGGCACAAACTGACTGAGAAACCAACTGAGTGGAGCACCTGAATTCTCCCCCTGACCATGAGGTTGGAAAGAATAAAAAAATTCTGATTCAAGAAAATTACAATCCATTGTGGTATAGGTGTGACAAGAACCTTGGTGATAGCATCTATACCCTTTTTGATGTACCCCATACCCAAGAAAGACACATTTTAACACACATGGGTCAAGTTTAGTTCGGTCCTGGCGATGGATATGAACAAAAACCGAACATCCAAACACCCTAGGAGGTAAGGTGAGAGGATCAAACCCGTGATAGTGACTGGAGAGCGTGTGGAGTGGGGTTGCAAATTTCAAAGCTCGAGAGGCTAGACGATTTAACAAATAAGTAGCAGTAGCAGCCCCTTCGGGCCAAAAAAGGGAATGGACCTGTGACTCGATCATGAGGGCACGGGTTACTTCTAAAAGGATCCTTTTTTTTATTTTGCAATACCATTTTGTTGCGGTCTATGTGGGCATGTATTTTGATGAATAAAACCATGCTCTTGAAAATATATTTTCATAGACTCATTAACAAACTCCCCCCATTGTCAGAGCGAAGAATTTGAATGAATTGGTGAAATTGAGTTGAAATCATCTTATAGGAATTTCTAAACACGATCGGTACTTCAGATTTGGACTTTAAGAAATATATTCGAGTCATTCTTGAAAAATCATCAATAAACCGAAGGAAATACCGAACTAAATTAAGACCCAAAGTAGGGGCAGGACCCCAAACATTCGAATGAATAATATGAAAAGTATGTGTAGCATAAGTATATGTGCTTGGAAAATAGTGACGATGGCTTTTCGCCAAGATACATGACTCACAGTGAAGAGTTTTAATATTTCTACATAAGGAAGGAAATAGGATTTTCAGGTACCCTATGGATGGATGACCAAGACGTTGGTGCAACAATCATAAATGCCCATCCGTTGTCCCCACGAGCAAGCCCAACGGTTTCCTGTTGAGATACCTCATCCATGTAGTACAAGCCACCTCTCTCAGTACCACGCCCAATGATCTACCTCTTCCGAAGGTCCTACAAAAGAAAGAGTGATCGGTATATGAGAACAAGACAGTTCAATTCTTTAGCCAACTGGCTCACTGATAACAACTTGCAGGATAAGGATGACACAAGAAGACAATTTGGCAATTTTAGTTTAGGAGAAGCTCAATAGATCCAGCGCCCTGGACATGAGAAATACTCCCATTAGCTGTCTGTATACTATTCTTTTTATACGGTACTCGTGTCAATAAATCAGCTTCATCATATGTCATCGTATCGGTTTCCCCACAATCGAGAAGCCACTTAGACATTTTTTGACCCGAAGATGCCGGAATAACAAATGCTTGGGCAGAGCATATGTCTGGTGGATCACGATAAGGTAAATCGAAGCACTCGGGCTTAATAAATAGTGTATTTGCTATGCTAAGTGCATTCTATAATTTTTTAATAAACTGGGACAGGATTTTGATTTCAAAACTCCTGGGGGATCGTTTTTCAATTTTTCAGATGCAGACGGCAATTCTGGAAAACCTGTAGACATCGAGGACTAGTTTTGGAAATAACTGAAGTTTCTAGGCCATTTTGGGACCACTTCGTGAATCTTCCATAAAACAGGGGCCACCTTGTAAATATCGGAAACTCTGGGAATGGCAGTTTTGTGAATTCCCGAATCCAAGGGGTATATCCGTCATTGTCCCTGTACAAACCAAGGGTATACATGGTAGTTCACGATTTCGAATCTCTTTACCTGTAGTTGCTGAATCGAGAGACGAGATTTCTCCAAAATTTTCGTCAAGGTTGTACGGGTCGATTCTCATCCAAATGGAAAAACCGCCAAAACCAGTCATCTCACCGCTGGCTTGGACGTCTCTGTCCATGTCCGGTTCACCAGACTGACTCACGGCGGTGGCTGCCGTCGATTTGGGAAGATTATGTAGCTCGTACCACCATTTCGAGTATCCGATTTTCTTAAAGCATTTTTCCGTTGAATGGCCACTTTTCTTGCAATCTGTACATCATAGTTTACTTCGATCCACTGTACCCGAAGGGGATGATGGTTTACCCCCGGATTTGGGGTTGACTGACCATGACCCCCCTTCACTAGTGGTTTCCCGGGACTTAGTAGAGTGTCTGCTAGCGACACTAGTTTTTTCAGTTTGATGTAGAATTTGTCGTCATGCAGCTTCTGTGCAAACAGTGGCATACGCTGTTTCCACATTTGTCAGGGGATCCGATTTGATTTGTCGCGTTTAGTTGTGTCTTAATCTGAACTAATGGCTGCCAATAATTGAAACAACCTATTCTCTTGCCGAATCCGTTGATAGGTGGCAATATCAGTGGGGCAAGACATAGGATTTGGTTCTCTTCTGTCAATCTCACACCAAATCCTCTGCAAAACCGTGTATATATCCTCTAGTGTTCGGTCTCCTTGTTGCTGCCCATTTGATTGGACAGTTATATCAAAAATCTGGAACAAATCAGACCCACTGTTGTAAGTCATTTCGAGCCCGGTCCACATATCTTTTACTGTAGGATATTCAGCAAAGCGGTAAAGAAGATTCCGGTCAATATTTTCGAGTATCCAGGAGCAGACACACAGATCTGTCTGCTCCCATTGAGGAAACTCAAGTGAATCGGCGGCTGGAGGCTCTGGTTTGCCCGTCAAATGACGGAGGCGACCTCGGACTCCAATGGCCACCTTCATTAATCTGGCCCATAGTTCATAATTGTCATGTTGAAGCTTTGTGTTGAGATGTATTGGTTGGTTATTTTCAGGGGCTGGAATTTGTTTCAAAAGTTTGGCTAATTGGGAAGGCAAATCCGCCGGAGAAATGTCTCCCACGGTGGAGTTACCCCCAGTTTCGGTGCCTGCCATTGTGACTGGGCAAAGGTCAGGTAGATGATGAGGTTACAGGCTGGATGAAGATCCCGGAACCTGCTCTGATACCATGTTACTGATAGAAGAGTAATCAATAAAATAGAGAATAAATCAGTGTTATTTTTATTCTCTTAGTTTATGGTGTAAATATAGTGTATAGGTTTGGTGGAGTAGGTACATAATTAATACAAATTCAGCTGCCTACTACTTCTACTTTTTTGTAATCAACAGGGGGTGGGGTGGGGTGGGGGTTGAGGGAGCTTGGCAATCTCTTAATTCTGTATATGCTGTCTTTTTTTTTATAAGCCAAAATTTCATTAAAATAAAGCAATATTTACAGCTTCTTACCAGGGGTAAGAGCAGAAAGAAAGAGATGCGAAAAAAAGGAGGATATTCTGCGGTCTCTCACTACAAGTCTAGGAATTACAACCTTTCATTCACTACAAGTATTAGTTACATCAATGAGGAGTGCATGGTAGCTGATTGAGCGAACAAGAGAGGAGTGAAATTGATCCGTTGACTCTCAGCTATGCTGGCTGTCATCCTGAGATGACTACAGGTGTCTTCACCTTGCTAAAGACCCAGCTCGGCCTGTATACTGTATAGCATAGGTCTATGACATTGCTATAAATTTCCTTTAAGCAATGACTTAGAGGATATTCAATCATTGATCTCAACCATCAGCTATTCAGGGTGTCATAAGACTCCAGGTGTCTTTACTGTAGTAGATAACAAAGCTCAGCCTGTTAACCTTATAGCATCGCAACCGTGTGATTTTTGCTCCTCTCTTGTGTAAAAATGTTGTTAGTTAGTTGTCTCTTTCCAAACCTTGTTGCCTTTCCACCTAACCTGTACCATCATGCGGTAGAAAGGTAATATCCAAGCACAAGTAGTAAAAAGAGGCATATCACCATGTTCTCTGTATAACCTGGCATGATGACAATAAAGAAGAAAAATAAACCTCAAGTCCCTATTAGAAAGGAGAACTGCTATAGCTGTGTCTTCACCACCAATGGTTTAACGGCTTGTGTGTATGCCCCAAGTTCTTGTTTGCAGTGCTGCTGTGAGCTGCTGCAGCAGGTCCCTCACCACACCATCAAAGAGTCATCAGCTTCACTTGATGGAGCAGCCACGAGCTACCCCACAGATGGGGTTACCTACTCAGATCATGGTTAGTGTTTGGTTCAGTGTGAACCTCCCTGCACTTTATGTAAAAGTAGAGTCATCAAATATCACATGGGAAAAAATTGTGATTGCAATCTGAAGTGTAATAAGAAAGCCATACAAATTAGGTGGTTTAATAACCAATCCGACAGAGAATAAGGAAATATGCTTATCCCTCTCACAGCTTGTATCCACTGCCACGTCTGACATTGAATTTTGTGGAGCAACTGAGATTTGTTGACTTCCACAACCAAGAAATGTAGTCTGTTTCTACTTCTCCAGATTGCCCAAACCGTGGCAAGCCAGATAGAGGACCAGACTGCTTTATTTACTCCAGCTGGTTTGAGATTGGTGAAGCTCTTAAGTGTGAGACACTTATCACTACCTTTCATTTGCATGATACTTCTGATACTCAACCATGCTGTTAATTTGATCCATATCTCGGTTGTAAGTACACATGAATTGAAGAGGTGCTTAGTAGTTTCTTCTGCAGATTGACAGAAAGTGCATATTATATTCTGGTTAATTGGAATTATTCGCCTTAACTGTAGGACAACTTTCACTGGGATGGCATTCTGTAGCAACTTCCACACAAAGATACTGATTTTTTTAGGAGAAAATTGATTCCAGACCTGCTGCAGGAGATGCCCTTCCAAGTTAGTGAAAGCAGGTTGATTGTAAGAGCAAACTTTTTTATATGCTTCATTAACAGTGTATAGGCTATCCACGTCCCTGTGAAACTATATATGTCTACTCTTTGGTCTGAAGGGAAACGGTCATGTAGGTGTGCTAACATACCCTGGTAGTCTGCAGGTTCATTATCCCTTAAATTCCTCCTCCATGTCCATTCCCAAGTCCATCTGTCACCATCCCATCTACCTAATTGAGCAATGGTGGCCTCTTTGTCTTCTGCAGCCATATATAGTCGAGGGTACCTCTCTGCTAGGGTCATAGAACTGCACCATTTTTCATTCCAGAACATGGTGCCTTCTCCATTACCTACTCTGATAGTGGATAGTGCACATGTCAGTGAACTAGGATGCAGACAATACATTCGGTAGCCCTATCCACCAACTAGAGGCGTATCTTCTTAAACTTCTTCTATGCTTGAGTGTCGGGGTTGGTTGCTTAAGTTCATGGTGCATGACTAAAACTAATCTGCCCCTCTCTGCATATTTAGAAATGATGACTCTATATGCAAGGGTGTGTTCTCCTTGTAATAATCGTTCACTCCATTTTCCTAACAGTGACAAATTGATAGCCTGTGGATCTTTGACTCCCAAACCTCCTTGAGAAGTAGGTGCTAGGACTTTATTCCAGGATACCCAGTGTACTTTCTTCCCCTCTGAATTTCGCCCCCATAAAAATCTCATCATAGTCTTATGCCTTTGTTTGATAAATGCTTGAGGAGCTTGATAAAAGCTGAAAAAATGAGCAGGTATGCAATTTAGAATAGAATTAAGGAGAATCAGTTTACCTCCCTCTGATATATATTTGTGTTCCAGCTGTGTAGTCTCTTTGAGATCCTATCTAAGACTGGCTTCCAAGTCTTCGACTGTTGTGGATTAGCTCCTATGGGAATTCCAAGATAGTTAAAAGGCAATAGAGCCAGGGGAATCCAATAAAATCTGCCATTGCCTTAAGGGTTTGCACCAGAACATTTATCCCTACCAAGTGTGTCTTTTTGTAGTTGATCTTTAGGCCAGAGATCACTTCAAAGTTAAGGAAGATGGCTCTGAGCATCCTAACTGTTTCCCATGTAGCCTGACCAAAAACAATGGTGTCATCTGTGAATTGCAAGTGAGAAATAGGCACTTTTCCCTTGCCAATGTCCTGAGGTTTCAGCAGGTCTAATGCCACTGCTTTTTTAAACAAACTGTACAGCCCCTTGGCAGCTATAATAAACAGCAAGGGGGAGAGTGGATCCCCCTGTCTAAGACCTCTTGAAGGATAGAATTCGAATGTTGGGCTGCCATTGATTAATACTGAAGCTGAAGCAGATTCTAATAAAGCTTTGATCCACCAAATCCAGCAGGATGGCAGCCCCATGCTGGTCATTACTCCAAAAAGGTAGCTCCAGTTTAAGGTGCCAAACGCCTTGTCAAAATCTATTTTGAGGATCAGGGCTCGACTATTCAATTTTTTGATCTCATCTATAACTTCATTTGCCACCATAACCCCCTCTACTAATCTCCTTCCCCTCATGAAGCCCATATGCTGTGATGAAATCAGGTCAGGCAAGAGTACTCCCAGCTGAATGGATAGAACCAAAGAACTTTGAAGAGTCTAAAAATGAAGAAAGCTCGATAAAGGTCATGGAAGAAAAAAGTGTGGAACATTCAATCATTGGAACAAAGTAGGATTTGGGAATAAAATGGATGAACTAAGAAATGTAACTATAAAGCACGACTAGTAGCACAAGGATACAACCAAAAAGAAGGAATATACTATGAAGAAATATTTGCACCCGTAGCAAGATTAAAGGCTATTTGAATGTTATTAGCATTTTCATCTCATAAGAATTTCAAGATATATCAAATGGATCTGAAAAGTGTATTCCTAAATGGTTTCATTGAGAAAGTATTGGACTTGGTGCCCTGCGAGCCATGTATGGAACAATAAAATGTTGGATTATCCATTGAATGAAGTTTGCATTTGCCTTATTCGTATAAAATAAAGCATTAATTCCATTGTTGCAATAGATATACCTTGACAACCAAGTAAGAAGTGTCTTGCGGGAGGATTGGACTTCAAGCTTGCAATCTAAAACGAAGTCCATGGTCGTTTGGATTTCATTGCCTAGAATGCTAAGAGGGATATTGATGTTTTACATGACCATTGGAGTTGTCCATTAATTTTTTGAAGGAAATGGCTGATCTTGGCCATTGGTGTAGCATCGCCTAGAAGGAGACTCCTATGTGTGGAAAAGTGTTTCTACATAGGATTGAACAGGATGTGATAGTGAGTTCTTTAATCTTTGTTAGTCCAAGATACTCCGATCACATTATGAATGATCATGTATAAGTTATTTGAATCTTGAGTACCCTGAGAGACTGTGGTCCATGACATTTGGATCTTTGACTTGATTGGTAAGATCTCGTTGCTAATGCACATGTCGAATTCCTTTCATTTTGGAGTTGAATGATGTGGATAACCAGGAATGCTTGGTACAAGATAGAATTCACACCTATGTTGGCTCTGTAGGAGAGGCAGTTGAATCATGATTCCCATGAGGGGTTTGTTCAAGACTTGAACGAGAGCGCTCATCCAACGAATGAAGATTCAGCAGATAAATTTGTTCATTGGAGAGCAAATGGTACTCGTGGCGCAAGATACATTTGGGTGGGTTAACAGACATTAGAACTAGATCTATTTGTGAAATTTGATTGAAGGATATCGTATACACAATGATTATATCAATGGATGCTCCTAGGTAATCTTTAAGTAAGAAAATTCATAAGTTATTAGAGTTCAACATCGTGTATATAGTGGTATGCTCACAAAGTTAACCGATCAGTGACTCGGTAAAAGAATTTTATGTGGATGATTAATCTTTTTTGAGCGCACTCTATGGGTCCAACGGTCCCAAGTTAGCCCAAAAATGACGTAGTACTTTGTTTATAATTGCTCAAAAGAAACAGAAACAGTATAATGAGAAGTTTTAGAAACAGTGGAAAAGAAGACAAACATTTTGCGAAAATGAAAAATGGACGAAGCACGACACACATCACGCACAACTTGGGTGTGCGTAGCTGCACAATATGGTCTGTATGCTAGCGTGCCACATACCACGTGCACGAATGGGAATGCAAGTCCGCGCGGCACATGCTGCACGCATGGGCCAAGCACGCGACAAGGGTCATGCCTTGGATGTCCGATCCATGCACAATAGTCTCGCCGGGAGACGCTAGGCGCTAGTTTGGTGAGAGAGGTTGGCACGGGCCCCGCTTTGTCTTAAATATTTTCCTTTGTTTTAAATAAAACTAGAGTCTAACTTTTGTTTGTAATTAAGTTATTAATTATAAGTCCCTATGAAAATATAATGAAAGTTTCATTGAGTTTAATTAAATGAGATTTAATTAAGAGTCTAAACTATGACATATCAAAGGAGTCCAAGTTGGTTAAGAATTCTATTACTTAAATTAATTGGACCTAACTTAGGGAATAATTAATCTAAGTCTTGACCTAACTCCTCATTATAAATATAAGGCGATTCTCCCGCCAAAATACAAGTTCATTTTACAACAACAAAAATTGAGATTTTTGCAATTCTCGATTAGGGGTTGCAGCCAAATTTCGGGAGAGAGAAAAATGAGTATTTCTCTTGTTCCATAGATCTCTTTTTTTTTGTTAAGCCAAAATTCGATATGAAGAAAACAAGTTTATGTACAAAAAAAAGATAGAAAAATGGAAAATAAAAGATACAAAATGGAACCAAATGAGGAAACACAACCACAATGCTCTATCCTTGTGTAGCTTGGAACTACCATCATCACCGGCTTGACTATCACGACTCTATATCTTTGCTAATGTATTGAGATTAGATCCACCTAAAAGTGAGTTTTGGATTGGTATCCACTTATTCTTTCGGGAGTATAAAAGAGATCTATCATTTTGAAGTATAGTCTCGGGATATAGCTTAGAAACCTTGGTGGTTTTGAAGTATATAAGAAGAATGCATTCTCCTTTGCAGAGCAAGGATTGTTTGGAGGTATTCAAGGGTAACAAATCTGATTTTTTATTTATATTTATTTACCCTATACGTATAGACATCATGTATTGTGTGGGAGTTAGTTTATTCACATGTTATAGCGAGCATGTTTTATTAAATTTTCAAATTAATGCATATGGCACCAAAATCCTTAATAAATTAAATCTATGAAATGTTTAGGCTTCTTCCGCACTTAGAATTAAATCATTGGGTCATAATATATATATATTATACATACATTTTTAATGTGATTATTATCTAAGGTTACACCAAAACCAACTGGAAGAAATTTATGTGAGACAACCCCCTGGTTTTGACCATCCAAAATATCCTAATCATGTATTCAGTACAAATCTTTATACGGCTAAAGCAAGCTCCTATAGCTTGGTATGAACGTTTAAGCAACTCTCTCACCAAAAGTGCCTTTAAGTGAGAAAGATAGACTTTACATTCTTCACTAAGATTAAAAACAATGACTCACTAGTGCAAATAAGTATCGATGATATCATTTTTGGATCAACTAATGAAGAGTTATGTGAAGAATTTTCTACCTTCATGACAAATAAATTTGAAATGAGTCTTATGGGGAAACTGACATACTTCTTTGGTATTTAAGTGAAGCCAACTGAAACCAGAATCTTCATAAATCAAACGAAATACACAAAAGATTTACTCAAAAGATTTTGGATAGAAAACGGTAAAAACTTAAGAACTCCTATGTGCATAACTACTAGGTTGGAAAACGATGAACAAGGTAAGAAGGAGATAAAACAAAATATTGAGTTATGATCGAATAACTGTTATATCTCACTGCTAGTAGACTTGATATCGTGCTTAGTGTCTGGTTATGTGCTCGTCATCAATCATGTCCTAAAGAATCCCACCTATTGCGGTAAAAAGGATTATGAGATATTTAGGTGGAATCATAAACTTAGGTCTGTTTTATAAAAAAATGTGATGATTTTGACTTGCTAGGATACTCAAATGAAGGTTATGCAGGACATAATATTGATAGGAGTACGAGTGGAAGTTGTTAGTTTCTAGGAGGCTCACTAGTTTTGTTGATATGAACCTAGGCAGCTTGTGCCTCTACCCAATACCAATATTAGTGGTTCAAGAAGGATCAAAATTTGAAAACATCGTCAAGTACTTGATCCATCACCTATAATGAGATGAGAACCATGCCTGCGTATTTGGTGTGTTAGACGCCACCAATTGAACTCCTGAAGAGAACTTATTTCAACCAAGATCCAAATGATAAGTCTTACTTGACGCCACTAAAACTCGAAATAAAGAAATAGATAAGTCGAAAGAGAAAGTCTTAAAAAAGACTAGGAGAACTCAATGTCTCACAAAACTTACAAATCCAAAAATCGAACGACTACACGTTCACACATCTTATTAATAAGCTATGATTCTAAATGAAGTAATAAAGTCGTGGTCAACATAGCCTTTAATTTTTGGCCTTCCACTTGAACTTTTCTTGGACAAGGGTTTGAATGCATTAAGGGCATCTTTGACCATGTTCCTTGGAGTGCAAGATTTGGCCTCCATGTCTTCACTTTGGTCTAGGGTTCGGTCAGTAAGGCAACCTTCCAATTCATGCTTTAAATTATTCATTTGACCATGTTGGAATTGCATGGATTTCCAAGTTGTACACATGTATTGTCGTGCATGGGACTTTGAGGTGCATGGAATTCCATGTGAAGATTTGGAACGACATTTGCATGCATGGCCCCTCTTTGACCGTTGGCTTTGTCACGTTGGCTTTGTTGTTCCATGCATGGGAGTGTAACTTTTTTGTCTCATGCATGGGAATGCATGAATTCCCATGATTGCATGCGGTTTAATGTTGTTTTAACCGAACCCCTTTGATTTCCACCCTTTCACTTGCATTGTTTTGGACTACGACCTTCAAGTTTCATGAACATTAATCTTGGGGACTCCCATACACGTCTTTGACCATGAAATGCATGGAGGGTAGACTCCAAGAAACTCTCGAACATTCCATGGTCGTGGCTTTTGGAATGGGCTTCATGGGTTGGCATTGTGACTGCCGCATGGGCCTAATCTATTGGGTTGATTAAGCGTACCAAAGATCTTTGACCATTTTGGGTTGTAGGGCTGAATTGGATAGAATCTAGTTGGTCTCGGGCCGAGTCTCCTTCTTGGAATGATTCGGTCCACAAGTTTTGAATCATCAAGGCAAGGCCTCCTTTGAACCTTCTCAACCATGTTCGAGTTATAGGCCCCTTTTGTAGCTCTAAAGGATCTTCCCCCGGGTCTTCACTTGGAGTGCCTCGCTAATGGTGGAGAACAGGGGTTGCTTCATCTTCGCCCCCTCGGGACGCCATCTTGCTTCCTTTGGCACTTGGTGCAACTTGGGTTGCAATCTTTCATGGTCATGTAAGAAGCAAACATCCACAACCTTGTCAACCACTGAAGTTGAATACGTAGCCTTAGGAAAAATTTGCACTCAAATAATATTGATGGAACATCAATAGAGGACTATGATCTTGAATATACTTGTGTCCCAATATGCCAAACACATTGAAATAAAGCATCATTTCTTGAGAGATCATGTGCAAAGAGGTAATGTAGCCATTGAATTCATAAACTCTTAACATCAACTACCTGATATATTCACTAAACCTCTAGGAGAAAGCCAATTTTACTTCATAAGAAATGAACTGTGTAAGATGAACTCTTCTTATGTGAATCCATGAATATCCTTGGTTTTCATTTGAATTGGTTAAGATGAAATGTGC
>JAOWBN010214512.1:0-13669 GCA_028565015.1 Pinguicula moranensis
CTAATTACTTTAAACCATGCAAGAATCCAAATTCGTCTCGGACCCCCAACAATCACATCATACCCTCCCTCTTGGGAACGATTCGTCCTCGAATCCAAATCTTCATGTGAGTTAGAATACTCTGTATAAGCTGGTAACAAGATCAGAATTTCTACTGAGGTTCGTATCAAGAGATGTATGCGAAGTTTAATCAGGTGTAACACCCCTCCCACCTGAAATTACTGAAGAATGGGGAAACAAAAGGAAAAGGACATTCAGGCAGTGGAAGAAATCCCAAACCATGATCACTGAATTGAAAGGAATCCCTGAACTGGAATGAGCTGGACAAAGGAGTGGCTGTTATTTCAATTAATTGCTTTAAGTGGTGTCTTTTAGTAAAGAGTCGTGTGTGTCAGTTGTTTAATCTGTCCATTAGAATTAGTAGTTAATTAAATTTTAGAGTTGTGCACATTGAAATCAGGGAGAAGTGCTAGTGGGAAGAAAACATGGGAAAAATGCAGGAAACAGATATTTTGATTGTATTTAAATACTGCCAAAACATCTTTAGAAGATATGAAAATGAATGAAATTTCTTCGTGTTCCTGAAATTCCTCTTCTTCTCCCATGCCCAAACCCTGAATGTTCTGATTGAGGCAATATATGAATCGAGCTCCAGTGGCCTACTCTACACCTGCTTTCAGTTTCAACGAGAGCATCTCATGATAATACTCAACAACAAGATAAGTACCTTGGCGAAAGTCTTGCAATTGTCCTCTCAACTGGCGAGTGTAGGAACTCGAAACATAAGCTTTCTTCACGTGAATCATAAGGGCTCCACATGTCTCAATCGGTGCCTCATGTTCGCGTTCCCTAGTCCTTCTCAAATTCCTCCACCAAGTAAATGCAGTCTTTGAACTCAGAAATAGCCAAATTTACCTTGATGCCTCCGAAGAAGTTATGGAGCTTAAAAATGTGCTTCATTCGCTTCTGTCAAGCTAAGAAAGCCTCAGGGTCATGCTTACCATAGAATTCCCGAATGGTCTGCTTGATATTTCTTAAAGAGTTTCGCTCCTCAGTCTGATCCCGACCATCAACACAGAGATCTTTATCGTCTTCCTCATGTACGTATACAAACTTGTTGCCTGAGGGTCATTCCTGCGGTCTCGGATGGGGGGTTTGGAGGCTGCGGCCCTTGGTGCGAGCAGCCTAGTCAGTATCTCCCTGAACATGTTCTCCAAGTTGGCCACACGGTCTTCCACTATTGTTTCTGTCGAGCTTTCGTCCTCAGGTGCGTGGTTTTTGGACTGAATTTCAAAATCTGATCTGAAAAAGGGACAAACACGATCAAATTGCAAAACATGAAATCTCTAAACAAGAATAATTCCAACTTGCCTTTGATACCAAATGATGTGAATCTTTATTCACAAAATGAAAACGTGGAGTCGGGAACTTATTTTTACAACTGAGATGCACAAATAACACAAAAATACAAATTGAACGAAAATTGAACACTAAAATTCAGAATGATAGATGGGAAGATACGGAGATAGAAGACACGTATTATGCCATAGAAATCAAATTAAACATGGAATATTAATCCCTACCACGCTAGCGAATGTAAGCCAGAGGTCCAATCAATCTTTACATGAACCCAAGGAGTATGCGACCTAGTCCTCACAAGAATAAAAATTTCAAGAAGCAAAAAAATCCCTCTCAAGCTTGTAATGTTCTTCAAAATAATGTGTCCTCTCACGAATGAAAAAGTTGTCTTTAAATAGGCTTACAAAAGGATAAATAGCTCTCTAAGGAAATCTCTAATCAAAAGCCCTAGATAAGAAATTACCAAATTAAAGGGAAATCTAGTCTAGCCTTAACTAAAGAAAAGGGCCAAAATTTAATCTTATTTAACGAAAATCAACAACTTCTGGGATTCATCAATCTGGGCAGGGGTCATGGCTCACGCATGCATTCTCGGCCTCTACCAACTCGATCATGTTGATCCATGACTTGCCAACATCTAGTTTGACTTGCTCTTGCTTTCTCACGCTTTCTAGCTATATGTTCAATGCTTCCTTCATCTTCTTGGTCCTTGCACGAATCATTGGGCCACCCATATGCTTCAAAGGATCAGCAAGGCGTGTGCGGGCTCGTACATTCTTATTAGCTACCTAGGGCGTTTCCCACAACAACCTGTATCCTACCATGATTTAGATCGGGATGAGTTTGATCGAGGGCATCATTCCAAAATGCCCTTTTTGGATTTCCCAAAGTTTAGTGGTATGCAACCACGATCCTGGATTCGGCATAGCAATGCGTTCTTTTCCATTTATACAGGTATCACTTTTGCCAAGAGAATCGATTTTGCATGTGTTCACTTCGAAGGACCGTCTGATATGTGGTATCGCAGTTTGGTCTATTCTAAGCCCACCACTTGGGATGTTTTCACTGTTGCCGTCCTGATCCATTTTGATACGGAGAATCGAGGTCACCTCTTGGAGAATTTTATGTGGTTAAAGCAACGGGAGAATGAAACTTTGCAAGATGTACTCGAATGGTTTGATGCAATGGTAACATCCGTTCAGATCCACTATCCCCAATTTGATGAGATGTTCTATAAGGAGAAGTTTGTTGGTTGCTTGAGGCCTTCTCTCACAGTTGCCATTCAAGCGCAGTATCCCACAACTTTAATGGTTGCTATCTCGTGGCTAGAGAACAAGAAATTGCTGTGAATGCTCTGCTCACAAAAAGTGGTACCTCCACCCCAGGCCTTTCACCCAAGAAACACTCAAATTGTTAATGCCTCTCCAGACCTAAAAGACATGCCTAAACAGCTAGCACTACCACCTCCTAAACTCCGATTCATCATTGATGTTGAGATGAAAGAGAGGATCGATAAGAGATTATGTTTTAAGTGTGGCACCCCGTTTGTCCCTGGACAACAATGCACAACTAAGATTTATCCTATGGCTAGTGAGCCTGTTCCTGACATAGGCTCGACAAGCTATGCCCTCGACACTCCAGATGATGATGATGTTAAAGATCATATGGTACGCTTTCAATTAATGCAATATGTGGCCAGTCCAACCTTATTACTTATCGGGTACAAGGGCATTACAGGGGTCAACCTCTCCACATTATTTTGATGGTGGGAGTTCCCATTACTTTGTAGATGAGAAATACTGCCAGAATTTACATTGTAAGATCGCAGATGCTCGACCTCTGCAGGTTGAAGTTGCATATGGCATCAGACAAGTTAGTAAGACCTACTGTCCTGGTTTTGTATGGACAATGCAGGGAATGAAATTCACTTGTGCACCTCGCACATTTCTACTGCACAACTATGATCTTATACTAGGAGGTGATTGGTTGCGTCTCCATGGACCAGTCTTATATGATTATGACACAATGAATATCACATTGAGTAAGGATGGGAACCACATCCAAGTCCAAGCAACTAAAGACTCCTTTGAGCTACAGATGGTATCAGCTGACCAGATCACTAAATTAATTCACAGTGGCCTCGGTCTGATTATTGGTCGAGTCTTTTCTTTGGATGCATCTGATGGAGATGCCCACACACATGCTAATATTCTTAACATGGAGGCCAGCACACCTATCACACATTCCTTGTTGTATGATTCAGGAGTACATAATATCTCTGCCCCAGAGACAGAGTCCCCTGTTCTTGCTGAATTTGCACAGCAACTACAAACCTTGCAGGACTCTTACTCCATATTTTTTCAGGAACCTACTATCATACCACCAAACCGAGGAGTGGAGCATGGTATCACATTACTTCCTGGTGCCACAACCAAATGCCAAGTTCCTTATCGCACTCCCCACTGTCACAAGGATGAGATAGAACACATTGTGCAAGAGCTGCTGCATTCTGGTTTGATGAAGCATAGGCATAGTCCTTTTGGCTTGCCTGTTCTATAAGTCAAGAAAAAAGATAAAGGGTAGAGAATGCGTGTTGAGTATAGACATCTCAATAGCGTCATTGTCGAAAGTAAGTTTCCAATTCCAGTTATTAATGAGCTTTTAGATGAACTTCATGGTGTTGTTTGTTTCAGCGAGTTAGACCTTCATTTTGGATATTTTCAAATTAGAATGGTGGAGAAAGATATCTACATGAACAACTTCATCACTCACCACGGCCAGTTTGAGTTTCTAGTGATGCCTTTTGACCTTTGCGCTCCTGCCACTTTTCAAAGCCTCATGAACCAAGTTTTTGCAGCATATTTTGGTGTTTTTTTAATGATATCTTGGTTTATAGTAAGATATAGGAAGACCACCTTTAACACCTCTCCAAGGTTCTGTCTCTCATGCACCGCCATCAGCTCTATGCCAAATCATCCAAATGCTCATTTGGTAAGACATCATTATAGGGATGGATAACGGGTAGCGGAATTGTCAAAAATCCGTTACCGTTACACTACCATTACCGCTAAAGGCGGTAATGGTGACGGTTAGGATTTTTGAATCCGCTAACATAACGGTAGGAGTGGGCAATCGAGATTCGGGATTGTGTATGCCTAAATCCCGATCCCGACCCAAACTTTTTTCGGGATCGGTTTCTCGGTCCTGAACCCGACCCGAATCCCGTAGTCTCAAAAAATTTTGGGACTGCGGGCCTCGGGTTTTCCTGAGGCCCAAAATTGCTTCTAACAATTCCACTAAAATTCCCAAAAGGCAGCAGTCAGCACGCCACAACTGCACAAATGAAACGCAACATACCAACATATGATTGATGATTCATGGTTCTGTATTTCTGTTCACAAACATACTAGCAGGCAGCAACCCTAATATCAGATGCATCATGCATGCCATCCAATTCATCACAAAACCAAATGCAACATATGATTCTGCATTTCTGATCACAAACATAATTTCTGAATTTTGATCACAAACAAACATAATTAACCTTCCAAGTTCCACAGAATACCAACATAGCAAATAGACCTTCAACCCTCATTTTTCCTCAAAAATAAACTTAAGTATTCTTCTTTTTAGGTCACCAAAAGCATAGAAAACAGTAAACACATCAAGGAATGAACCACGCTATAGTCTGTAGTATGTACCCGACGATCTGGGGTTATATGTCTTAGCATACCCGAAGTCCCCGACGATCTAGGGTCACAATTAAAAGTAGTATTGGAATGCTTGCACTTGGTCTTTTGACGAGACCCTTTAGGTGTTTTTAATTTTACGAAATCTTCCCAAACCTTTGATCGTGGCTTGATAGTTTTCCTCTTTTTGACGGTTGTAATTGTTGCTTCTTCATCTTCCATTTCAATATCTGTATTTGAGGGCGACAACGACATTGTATCTTCGAAGTCCTCACTATTTTCCATCTAACAAAATAAAAAATAAAACAAAATCAGGATAATTCATCTTCCATTTCATATCAAGATGCATAAATATTCAATACGGAAGCCCCTTTAACACAGAAAATAGCTCATGAATAAGTAGCGCAGTATCCCAACCATGGCCTCATCCATAAGAGCTTACTCCTTGCAAGCTCCTTTGATAAATGACATGCTAGGCTCGGTCATCCTTTATCCACTGTGTTATCTTTATTAAGTAATAAAGGACATATTTCCGTTTCATCTCTGAAAGCCACTCATATTTGCAATTCATGTCAAATGGTTAAAAGCCATCATTTACCCTTTGTTGCAAATAAAAATTAGGCCACTCAGCTTCTTAAATTGATTCACTGTGATCTTTGGGGTCCATCTCCTCTTTTCTCTAAAATCGAAATCACTATTATATTATTTTTGTGGATGATTGCTTACGTTTCATATGTTTTTACCCTTTGAAACATAAATCTGATTTTTTTGATATATTTCTTCATTATCATGCCTTCGTTGAAAAACAAGTCTCCAAACCAATCAAAATATTTCAAAGTGATGGTGGAACTGAATTTACAAATCGTCGCTTTAAAAATCATCTTTCAAGTCATGACATTCATCATAGACTGTCATGCCCTTATACTCCAGCCCAAAATGGTTGAGCAGAAAGAAAACATCGTCACATTACTGAAATGGCCATTATCCTCCTTTTTCATTCTCATACTCCTCTCAGCTACTGGGATAATGCGTTCAGTACAACAGTCTACATAATTAATCGATTGCCATTACCACTGCACTCAGGTACATCTCCTTTCGAAATACACTATGGTAACACTCCAAACTATGCTCACTTTCACTCCTTTGATTGTCGAGTTTTTTCCTGTTTACGTGACTATGCCTCAAACAAATTCTCACCTCGAAGCCTCCCATGTGTCTTCATGGGTTACAATACCTCACATAAAGGTTTTAAGAGTCTTGATCCCACCACATCATGTACTTACATCACTCGCCATGCTCGGTTTGATGAAACTTGCTTTCCTTTCCACAACATTACACCCCTTCCTAACCTTTCAAATATTGATATCTCTTTCTATCTTGAACTATCTAATACTCATACTTCTGACTCCGCTCAACCCTCTTCTAATCACACTATTACTCCATGCACTCGAGGTCCAACTCCAATATATGACACATCTCTTAAACCACCAGCTTCTCCACTCAATCCTCCTTATTTACCACATCATCTCACCCTCCGGAACTTGATTCTACAAACCCTGCTTCACCTACTTTATCTATTGATTCCTCCTTACAAGCCACATCATCCCATTCTTCAGAACCTAATACTACCATATCACATGACTCTTCACTTGATCTTCCTCTCACATCCTTACCTACCACTAGCTCTCATCCCATGATCACTCGCACCAAAACTGGTATATTCTGTCCTCGCATACTTAAGGATATGATTCCTACTGGATTTCTCTCAGCTCTTCTAGCATCTACTGAACCTCGTGGGTTTTGATTTGCTACAAATAACCTTGCCTGGATTGCTGCCATGAATGAAGAAATTGCTGCACTACATAAAAATTAGACATGGGGTCTTGTTCCTCGCCCCTCTAGTGTCAACATTGTTGTCTCCAAATGGGTTTTTAGGACCAAGTATCTTCCAAGTGGATCCCTAAAACGACCCAAAGCACGCCTTGTTGCCCGTAATTTTACTCAAATTTTGGGTCTTGATTTCTTTGACACTTTCAGTCCTATGGTCAAAGCTGCAACAATTTGTACCCTTATCTCTATTGCCGTATCTCGTGGTTGGTTTGGCCCATGCGTCAGTTGGATATAAAGAATACATTCTTAAAATAGTTACTTAACTGAAGATGTCTATATAGAACAACCTCAAGGATATATAAATCCGATGTATCTGGGCTATGTTTGTCATCTCAAGAAATGGCTCTCTACAGTCTCAAGCAACCTCAAGGATATATAAATCCGATGTAGCTTGGTTCGATCGTTTCGATTCCTTCCTTGGCACGCTTGGGTTCATTTACAGTCGTGCTGATACATCTCTCTTCATTTTTACTCATGATATAGCTATTATTTACCTACTTCTCTATGTGGATGATATTATTGTCATACGTAGCAGTACTTCTCTTCTTGATAGTCTTATTAGCAACATGCATGATGAGTTTGCTCTCAAGGATCTTGGAACTCTCACCTAATTTCTTGGGATTGAAACCACTAGCACACCAAATGGTCTTCTTCTCAGTCAGTTAAAGTATGCTTGTGACATCCTTGCTCGTGCTCAACTTTTAGACAGTAAGCTGATCAGCACACCCATGATCATTTCTTAGTATTTATCTTCTGATGGTGAACCTCTGTCTGATCCAACCATGTATCGGTCTCTTGTTGGTGCTCTTCAATACCTTACCATCACTCAACCTGACTTAACCTATGTAGTCAATTCTGTCAGTCAGTATGTGCATGCCCCCACTGAACTCCATTTTCAGGCTATCAAGATATGTTTGCGACACTCTCAGTATGGGTTTGCAATTTACTACCTCTTCACATCCAAGTTCTATTGTTGTTTACTCTGATGTTGACTGGGCGTGATGTCCTGACACTCATCGCTCGACATCTGGATATGCTATATTTCTTGGTGATAATTTGGTTTCCTAGAGTGCCAAGAAGCAACCTACTGTCTCTCGTTCTAGTTGTGAGTCTGAATATCATGCTCTTTCTACTACTGTTGTTGAGGTTATTTGGCTCCGACACTTGCTTCAGGATCTACGTGTTCCCCTAACCCATACTCCAATGCTTATATGTGATAACAAGAGTGCTATTTTCTTGAGCACAAAACATGTTGCCCACAAACGCACTAAACACGTTGAACTTGGTTACCATTTTATTCGAGAGCAAGTATGCGCCCACACTATTGCCACCCAGTTTGTTCTTTCTGAGCTTGAGAGTGCAGATTTATTTACAAAGAGTTTGACCCGTGAGGTCTTTGAGTTCTTACGTTCAAACTTCACATGGCCTTCAATCTTACACTCATCTTGCGAGGGGTGTTGATCAACAAGGTGACACATCATCAAATCTATACATTGCTAACTTAGGATGGTCTGATGACTTATTCAAGTTTCAATTTCAAGAGTCAAAACCTGCAAAAATTATCAAATCAAATCCCACAAATCATGAAGACAAAATCAACACAAATCTGGCAGTTACCATTTCATTCACAAAGTATACCGTGTAATTCTATAAAGACAGACATGTATGATTGAGAAAAGCGATATACCATTTGATTTGTTTTCCTCCATGAACTTTAAGCTGCTCACTTCCACACAAGCACTCAAATTCAAACTTTTGCAAACTCATGTGCATCCATTCTTGCACATCATTACGGTTGATCTTAAGTTGTTTACTATTAATTCATCCTTTAAGCCTATAGAATTTCATAAGATGGTGGGAGATTCTAAACCTACAATCTTTAGCTAATAACTCTTATGATTAATTCATTAACTAATGATCAAAAAAATGATTGGAGACTTAAAAACTACCTAAATTAAATCCAAACTAATAGTACTTAACTCAGGCTCTTATTTGCGTAAGCTATTAGGCCTTGGGCAATGATCAGCACCATCCACCTATTCTCTATATTATCTATAATTGCCCATGAATAGTATCACTAGCATAAACAATTAATATACGACATTGAATCAAGCATGATAAATAAAAACTAATATGAACATTATTATACATAAATCTAACACCCATTCAAATCATCATGTGAGCAAGTTCCACTAAAGCCCATATAAATAGTTTAACTACCCATGTCATAGAAAAAGCAATAATCGAGATTATTGTTATAGATGTAAATGATTGAGACCGTTTCTACGGATAAGATTTTTGTAACTGCAGTCCTTATCTAGTTTTTATCTCTATATATAGAGGAACTATAGAGAATATACGAGAGACTTTTCACGGTCATCCTAATCTCCTCTCTTCTACTTCTAAGCAGATCTTCTAGTTTACAACACGTTATCAGCATGAATTGCTCTTCTCGGAGAAGAAGAAGAAGAATATATTTTCTAGATTTACTTATCATTGATTTGGTGAGGTTATTTTATTAATTCCGGGAGAAATTGGAAAAGCTACGCGAATTCGTACGGGAATGCTACGACTCCGGCCGGGTGTTGGACATCGCTGACACGACCTTCACAACATCGTTGAATCTCATCTCCTCGAGCCTGTTCTTGATGGATTTTGCGACGTTCGGCTTCGATTCGTCGCATGAATTCAAGGATCTCGTTCGCGAGTTGGTGCACGTCAGGGCGGTCCCGAATCTCGCCACTATTTCCCCCTTTTGGTGTGAATTTTCCCTTTGCAAGCAACTGTTTACGAATCCGCAGCAAGACTAGGGAGAGCTCAAACATGGAATGATGGAAGATGATTTGTGTGAAATTGTCTGTACTAATGAGGCATTTCATTTAGGAGAATTCATCTCGAGTGATTCCATTCCATGCCCAAACGTTGTCGTTGACAAAATAGGCTGCACAAATTTTTTGAAATTGGATGAATAGTGATAACTAAAACTGATGATGGCGCAGCAACATTGCACAAGCAGGAAGATGTGAGTGACCTAGTTGAATGCATACAAAATTCGCGAAAAAAAACATGATTTTTGGAGCATTGGCCGCGGAGGGTTGGTTCAAATTTTACCAAAATGACGGAGGAAAATTGCTGCAGCTCGCCGGACCCTGTGGATACCGCCAAATCACAGAAATGAAACTTCTATCTATGATCAAGATGCGATATCAGCAAGAACGGGCTTAATATTGGTTTCATCGGTGACATTTCATAGCACGGATGGTTCTAGAATTTTCAGACGCTTGCTAAGCATTTTAAAGTATATGCTTGTGCGATGAAGTCTGGATTTATGAGGAGTTTGGCAGTTGGTAATGCTCTTTTTGATTTCTATGTTAAAGAGGTCAAGCCTTTTGGAAATGGGACAGGATAAAAATGGGACGTTTTACGAAGCTAGGATTATATTTGATGATATATGCGAGAAAAGTGTCGAGATGTGGAATAAAATGATTGGTAAAATATGCCAATATAGGGGATGTAAAGAATGGTAGATTACTGTTTGATAGAATGCCCCACAGAGATGCTGTTACTTGGAATACCATGATTTCTGCTTATGCTAAAGCAAAAGATGTTGCAAGTGTTGGAGATCTATTTGAACAGATGCCTGAAAAAAAAAACATGGTTTATTGGAATTGTATGATGTAAATTTACAACCAGAAATGCGAATTTCAGAGGGTACTAGATACATTCATCCAAATGCAATCTGGAGGCCTTCAGCCAGATTCGTTTACCTTCGTTGCAGCCCTATCGGCTTGTTCGAACCTGAATGATCTTGAATTAGGGAGATGGGTACATTCTCTGCTAGACTGGCATAGTATGATTGTTGTGGAAGGGACTGGCCTTGTTGAAATGTATGCCAATGAGATAGATAAAGCTTTTTCCACATTTTTCAAGATTGGAAACAAAGATGTTTTCTGTTATAATGTTATGATCATGTCACTAGCTGTTCATGGAAGATCAGAAGATGCCATAAAGGCTTTTTATCTTATGCTGAGAAGAGGGTTAAAGCGAAATGATCACACTTACTCAAGTGCCCTCTCTGCTTGTAGCCATGGAGGATTAGTAGATAAAGGCTATGAGAATTTTCAAAGTCATGGCAAAACACTTGAACAGCAGGATGCGCATGAATTTTTCATCTCCATGCTTGATGCCATTCATGAAAAACAAAATGCAGAAGGATCGACACAAACCCCATAGTCCGGGTAGCAGACTCAATCTTGTCGTTCCTCAAAGAAAGTGGCTTTTCTGTCACCCAATTGGAGAAAGTCGTGAAATATCGGCCTCAATTTCTCTCTTAATTTGGAGGAGAACATAAAACCCAGGATAAAAATGTTCCAAGAATTGGGCATTTCTAAGGAGGACATTGCTAAGATGATCTCAGGTAATCCTGCAATTTTGCATATAAGTTGGAGTGGTAACACAAAATATATACATACGTTGATAGATTAATTCATGTGTTAATATGCACCAATGACCTGATTAGATTTATACTCATAGTTATCCACAATTATGCTCATGCTTATTCATACGTTGTTGATAATTTATTGAATAAGAAATTACGCATCTCTAATTGAATATTTACTTATTCTGATCATTTTGTTTCTGATATTATATTTACGCAAGGAATCCATGCGTGATAATTTTATATTTTTGATTTTGCGAATTCAGTATTAACTTTATATCGAAAAGCAAAGCTCAGTAGCAAAGTTCAAAGCAAAACTCAGAAACAAAATTCAAAGCAAAGCTCGGAAGCAAAGATCGGTAGCAAAGCTTAGTAGCAAAGCTCGGAAGTAAAGCTCAGAAGAAAAGCTCAGAAGAAAAGCTCAGTAGCAAAGCTCAGAAGCAAAAACTCAGAATCAGAGCTCAGTAGCAAAGCTCAGAGGCAAAGTTCAAAAGCAAACCTCAAAAGCAAAGTTCAAATGGCATGATTGTCATGAGTCAGTCTTCCCACTATTAGGGGGAGAAAAATATGTGCCTGAAGCACGAAGGAACATAATATGACATAATCAAGACTTATCCTATTTTGACCAACGATTAAATGAATGTGAACTACAGGTTCAAACAGATAATAATTCATTTGATCAATATTGCAAATAAAATTATCGGATGCATTCACTGACAGTCAATTTGTTGTAAAATCTCACATACCAACTGTCAATGCTCTTATAAGTATGAATGTCCCATAAGGACAAAATACCAACAAAGTGGCAAATGAATATACACAACGCATGAAGCGTGGTAGCCACTTTAGTGCCAAGAACTAAGTTCGGCAAAGAAAAGAATCTCACTCGAAAATGTGAATCATAATGATCACCAATCTCAGGCAGATATGATATCCAATGAATCTCCTAAAACTCCCCTTCATTCAAAGGAAGCTCCAGATGAGGAACCTAATGAAGATAATCAGGTACCTGATAATAATGAGATCTCACTATGCATTATCAGGAGAGATCTTGGACACAAAGAAAATTATTGTTGCGTATCAAATTGCTTTAAATCTCACCAAATGTGAAGACGAGATAGAATCACACTCCGTCGAAGAATGTCAACGTCGAAATGACTAGCCAAAGTGGAAAGAAGCAATAGAATCTGAGCGGAGCTCGCTCGAAAAATGCAAGGTCTTCAGACCCATTACTCAAACACCCAATGATGTTAAGCCTGTTGGATACAAGTGGGTATTTGATCAAAAAAGAAATAAACATAATGAAATTGAGCGCTACAAAGCACACCTTTTTGCACAAGGCTTTCCCCACAAACTCGGGATTGATTATGAGGAGACACATTCTCTGGTCATGGATGGGATTACATTCTGATTTTTGAATTGTTTAGCACCATCTGAAAAACTAGAGATGCGATTAATGGATGTTATTACAACATATATGTATAGACCACTCAATAAAGAAATTTATTTGAAAATCCCAGAAGGATTTAAGATTACTACAACATATTGTGGAAAACAGAACAATATCTACTCCATTAAACTCCAAAAATCATTATACAGATTAAAACAATCCGGTCAAATATGGTAATTTGTTCATGCATATTCATTAACAAAAGCATATATGAATTTGTTATAGTTGCAGTCTATGTAGATGTCTCAAATCTTATTGGAACTCCAGAAGATACCAACCAAACTGCAATACATCTAAAGATGAATTTGATGAACTTTCAAAGGGTTTCTACAGCAAACAACCTATACAAAGAAAGTCCTGAAGAACTTTCACACGGAATATGCACAAACCTTATTTACACTCATGGGGGTAAGAACACTAGATCCAAAGAAAGATTCATTATGTATTGTTAAAGACAATGAAGAGACACTTGGTCCTGAAGTACCACATCTTTGTGCCATAGATTATATGATATGAATCCTTGCCGAACTTGTGGCAAAACCCCACACCAATTTAAGATTAAAAAAAACTAGATTTGAAAAGGACGAATTTGTTGTGCTTTCGCCTGAAGACAAATTGTGTCAACCAACGAGAAGTCACGAAAAGTGTTACCGGGAATGCCACCAAATAACCCCCTGAAGATAACCAATGTACAACCAAGAATTAAGGATAAATTCTTTAAAACGACGCCACTTGATTCAAAGAGAAAAGATAAGTCAAAAATTGATTCAAAACCAAAAGAGAATACTAATCTCACAAAATTGCATAAAAATCAAGGTCTATTACATGTCTTGGGTCGTGCCC
>JAOWBN010214523.1:0-13668 GCA_028565015.1 Pinguicula moranensis
TAATCTCATTTCTAATATGAGATGGACAAAAGTATCATCTTGATATTCCATACCTTCCAGCATAACTCGTGCATATTTGGGAACTTAACTTTATAACCCCTCGGTCAAAACAGGCGTTTGATAACCCCACGTAATCTACACTCATAATCCAGAATCATGAATATCTCAGATAACTGAATTAATACTACATGACTTTAGCCGATGACACAAATACAATCCATCCATCAAGTCAAATAGGTCGAGTCCAATATTCATGTACCACATACACTCATATTTTATGTGATTAAACAGATACCTCTGTATCAATGATATGTGAAACATGATCATGCATTAATCCACATGCTAGTCAATTTAGTCATTTAGTTGTTCCCTTGCTAATGACTTTTTCAACTAGGGACTGATTAAGAGTTTGATAAAATTATGGAGCCTCACAATTTGAGTCCCACCGACCCAAATGATCCATAATATAAATATCTAAAACTCAATGAATAAAATGATTTTAGTCATCCAGTATACATGAAACTAACAAGAGCTCAATGCTCTAGGTCACATACCTAACATTATATAGGTGGTCATGAGTCTAATATGTCAATACATGTTGTAGCTAAAGAATAACAATTAACCATAGTTTTACATGTGTTACAACAAATGACACTTCATGCTTATGTGTCATGTTGTTGTAAAAACCTTCTACATGAGGTTTTTATACACCTATACACATGTGAGGTCGTGCATAGCTTTTATCTATAACCCCAAAATTTCATACAAGTCTTTGAAGTTTTAAAAAACATTAATTCGGCCCATATATTTACCTTAATCACACTTTGACCCCTCAAGAGAATGATGCTAATGTATGTGACCCTATAGGCTATCAACAACTTGGTAATGGACCTATAATTAACATAATCAAATTATTGTTTAATGGCTTAAACACTTTAGTTCATTATTCCTTAATTATATTCCATGGACCATGAGTGACCTCTAGCAAAATATCATGGCCCCCAAACATTGAGAATTGCCATAGAAGAAACTATCATTTCAAGAATTAGTTCTTGTTTAATTGATATCGTTTCACCAAAAACATATTCCTAATCTCGTATATTGAGGTTATTTATCACCGTCATTCATATATATAAGATTGCTCGTATCAGAAGTCATGACCGTTAAGTTCTAATTACAAACTCTTTCTAATTAAACTAGCATTTTGCAAAGGCTAATATGACTTCTTACAAATGGCCATAGGAATATCTTCTCCTAACATTTAAGAAGTGGTGAATCCTTTATTGATCACTCATAATCTTTCTATTCTTCAAACTATTCTCAAGCCCACCCATTGTTAATCATTTACAGCGTAACTCCGAATAGAATCAAAGAATGACATCCATACTCAAGATCTCTATATGGTGATATCAAGTCTAAGGATCACTTACAGGCACAGTTTTTTAGTGTATCATCTACTTAAAATATGGTGATCTCTATGTATGTCAAGCCGATGCACTTGTCAACTATAAGCATCCATGTTTCTAGCTTAAGTGTTGCTACACTATAATTGATGAGATCAACTATTTACTTCAAGAGGAATTGGTTGAGAACATGTTAACTGATCCGTATTAATGAGGCCTTGTCTCACTAATACTATGGTTAGGGGTGTTTATTATTGATAACTTTAATGAGAGTGGTCCAATCATGACAACTCCTTGTCATACACTCTATATTATCAATGCTAGTCTTCACTATTTTATATGTTATAAATAAACAAGAAGTGAATGTTACTATAATCATATATACAACATTAAAGTGTTAATATATAGGCCTAAGGTGATTGGACTTAGGACATAACACTAACACTAACACACAGTACTGAGTTTATCACAAGATAATTAGATAATATGATCGGGGATCGGTTCTCCCTTAAGCTAATGCTCCAAGATGGTGATACAAAAACCCTTTTTTTATACAATGCGGCTCCCGCACTTTCTTTTTGGCTTTTGAATTTTTTGTACCTTTTATACCACTTTGGTAGCTTCTCGTGAATGTTTCAAGTACAGTGCACGAGTACATTTGTCCGCCTACCGACTGTGGCATGCAAAGATGTGTATATATCACCTGCCTGGTCATTTGACCAGGTGCTGGTATCACACCTAGGATAATTGAGGCAAAACCTCTTCTTTTGTGGTTGTTTATCTTCATTTTCTCTCAAAGAGCAATTAATGAATTGTTTATGCAAAAGTAAGTAAACAGGTATAAAAGGCGTGTCCCATCGTCCTCATTGAGCCAAAAATCAAACTTAAATAGTCTTCATTTATTAGGTACAAAGTCGACTCATCAACATCCACAAACTTGAATCATTGCTTGTTCTCAAGCAAACAAATAAAAAAACTTAAATGCACAGCGAGGATGTGTGTGGAAAGGTGGATACCCAACTCCAAGTCATGCATGTACAAGTGCAACTTCTTATAATTGCATTCATTACCAACTTTTGTGTAACTTTATACATAGAGGTGTCAACTACGGCGGTTTTCTCACTTCATGTCAGGTCCCTTTCTTCAAACTTAGACTTAAAAGATTTTTCCTCTCAACTTTTCTTTCAGTTTAATGTTTTGAACTCCCTCACTTTTTGCTATATCAATACGGTCAGCGATTGAGATAGATATTATTTTGAAAGCCGATATATATTTTTTCCATCAGATTCTTACATTATACTCGAGGGTATTTACATAATTGACAATACAAGAGCACTATGTACATCAAAATGCTCTTCCTTTCTTTTATTTTGGGCAACTAGTTATATATTTGAGTGCACAAAATCAATTGCTTAACTATCGTTCGAGATACAAAATACAAATTTTTCTTTTTCATTTTGTTTTGCTTTTTTGGCTTTTTTTCCTTTTGTTTTGCCATTACTTTTTCCTCTCCATCACTTGTCCTAGTCTTGGTTTTGGCTCAGAGGGGTTACTTTTAAACTGGAGAAAAGTGTTTGGATTTCTCTATCAATCTTAGCCTAAAGTCAGGTACCTTCACCAAAATAAAAAATTTCTTCCTTAAATCACTCCCTACAGTTTGTCATTGGATGCCCTTCTTAACCTTGAAATCTTTTCTCAATTTAGGACAAGATTCGTGTTCTTGCAGCAAGCTAATACCTGTTTGGGATTTGCTAGGTAACTGTCGAATCAGGATCCCACTACTAAAAAAATATCCATCGATACTTCAATAGTCTGCTACACCATATCCAAAAATATTGACATTATGCACCTTTGGAACGTGGCCGGCGCATGGCACAACCCAATAAAAATTGGCTAACAGGCGAAGAGTTTCATGGCATATAACACATTGAACTTCACCTCTTCTTGTTGAACTCTCAGTATCAACTGGCCTCCTCGAACATTGATTATTGTTCCTCCAGTAGTAAAAAATGGCCTTCCTAGGATAATGGGGATATCACGATCCTTCTCCATATCCAGAATGATAAAATCTGCTGGGAAGATAAACTTGTCAAAGTTATTAAGACGCCCTCACTAATATCTTTTAGGTGTTTGGTAGATATGTCTACCAAATGGAGAGATATAGTTTTGGGTTGAGCTTATCCTAATCCAAGCTTCTGAAAGTTAGACAATGACATCAAATAATCCTTGAACTTGTGCTTGTTGGAAAAGATGCCTTTCATGAATTTACATAGCAAGGCATCTACCCCGAGCCTTAGCAAAAGGAATGTTTATGTGCGGTTTCTTCAATATTTCAAGAAACTTCTAAAATTACTTGTTCTACTTTCCTTATTTCAACCCTTGAGGAAAAGGGATTTGTGGTTTTTGCTTAGTCTCATGTTGAGGCAGCGGCTCCTCCAACTTTTGATCAACTTTCTTCTTTGGGGCAGGAGCTTGTCTTGGATTTTCCTCTACTTCTCTTCCATTTCTCAAGGTAATTGCCTAACATTGCTCTTTGGGATTCACCTCTGTGATGCTTGGCAGCACGCCTGGTGGTCTCTCAGATAATTGTTTTTGCCAACTTACCAGCTTGAGATTCTAAATTCCTTATTGTTACCACTTGATCCTTGAAGTTAGCTCTGGTTTCATGCATGAAACTGCTCGAGGCAGCTGCTAGTTGTGCTATTCGGTTAGTGTTCCTCTGGTGGCTACAACCAATTGTGTTACATCACATCATTCTGCGGCTTTGGATAAGTATGCTTTTTGTATTTGAGAGTAAAAATAGGAAGGATTATGTGGTATGAGTTTCAAGACATACTGACTGTTTCTAGAGGAAAAGTTGTGACGGTCATTTTTGCGATGGTTAAAGTTGTTATCCTCAAAACTCTTTGGGTATTTCTACTGTTTGCCAACATAGTTTTCCTTGATAAGCCAAATTTCATTAAGTATAAATAATGACATACAAGAGTCATAACTGTCAATTTTTGGATCTTCCAAACTTGAAGTTTTATCCTAAAAAAGGTTCATTTACAACCTAGAAAACACAAATGAAATGAAAGTAAAACACCTGAGAAAAAAAGTTGCATTTGATGACATACAAGAGTCATAACTGTCAACATATCAATGACTAGGATTGGTACACAACTTTGTTTGCTCGCTTGATAGCTTGATTAATTGTAGGATTGTTATTTGATCCCTATATATGTTAGTAGTGAAAGCAAGCCAGGATGGAAGATAGTATCCAATCTATCATGAAATTTTGATTGCTCTTCATTTCCATAGTAACAGTACTGATATTCTTGCTGTCAACTTATCAACCCCAAGTGTATTTGAAGTTGGTATACAGCTTATCCAACAGCCTCACTAACAGTGCATGTGGTATATTGTCTAGGGGAGACTCGTGGTATTTTGATACCAGTAAAGATAAGGATGTCTTATACTTTAAATATATTCAGCTAACCTTGTTTTCTTGTTTTTGGTGATATAGAGGTGACTGTTTTGTTTCAGGACACAAACCACCTTTTGAATTCGGTACAGAGAAAATACGGCCAACCTTTCTCTACACCTAGATAGATGACTGTTGCTGCTACAGCTTCGCGCCTGTATTTTTTTTCACATTAGGTTTTCCACCGTCTGACTCCATAGGAGGTAAGGATAAAATCTTTTGGACTTGGAAAATCTCATCAACTCCAGTATGGCACTCCCCTCATATGCCTGCATGGATGGAAACCTAATAGGTAAATACTGTTATCCTTCCTTCAACCAAGATTTACCTTGTTTCGAGATGGATAGTGCCATATGGTGCTCCACACTTGTCTCTACAAATATTCTATGCAATTTCTAGGTTTTAGCAGCCGTTCAGTCATTGAGAAAGGAAATAGATGTTTTGCTTTCTTTACTCTAAGCCACAACCATATTTCTCTCTGAATAGTTTGTACAATCTTGTGTATTTTAACTTATGAGGCTTGAAAGTGCGCCTTGTTCCTTTTTTCCAGATGGACCATGCCATGGCAAGCCATATTGGCTTCCAAGCATCTGCATTTACATCTTGTGGTTTGGCTGCCATGAAGCTCCAAAGTGTTGGGGCTTGTGACACCGGCAGTGTTCCCACATCCTTAGGAAATAGCCGTGGGAGAAGTCTGCTCCAGACCTGCTCAGTGACCAGACAATTAGTGAAAAGATTATGAATGGATTACTGTTCATTACCTATGAGGCATAGGTGGCGTGCAATATTTCTAAATTTCAGAGGAATTTCTTGATCGATTAGGATTAAAGCTTTTATAGTTGATAGGATGCATAAATAGAGACAAAATTTAGGAGCATTTTGGTAAAGACACTAGTGGGACAAATGTGGATAGATGAAAATCCTGCAAAAAATCAGGATACAAATTCTGGAGTAAACATCCAATTATCCCGTGTCAAAGAGTTATCCTTCGAATCGTATAATAACTAGTGTGTGTCCCAAACAGGGGACAAAATAGGACAAACTCGGACAACCCTCAATTGACCCAGTTTATCCTTCTTCTATCAACAAATGCGCCTAAAGGCTGTGTTTGGTAACATGTTTCTAGGTGGATTGTGTCAGATAACTAAGGGTTATCCAACCTTATCCTCCGTTTGGAAATGAAGTCAATGTATCCCTCGTTCTCACGGATTGGAAATGAATCAAGGGATAATTCTTCAGGAAGATCATTTGAACATCCCTGTAAAAGAGAAACAACTTTTCTCGGCCAAGAACCAACAAGATTGTTAGTAGGAAAATATGTTTTTCATTTCTCACCTCGTTCTTTTTCTTCCCTCTTCCCTCTTCTTTTCCACTCGATTTTTCACTTCTTTTTGTTACTCCAGAGATTTAAGTGGTCGTGGGTTTGGAGTTCCTCACCGTAGGCTCATTTTGGGGCGCTCATTACTTTCAAACTTTGAATCTTGGAAGTGTGCTTTGCTTTCAACGAGTTACGGTCCTCAATCGATTGCCTTTCACCAATATGCTTGACACATAGTGCATCTGCTACAGGTTCAGGCTCTCCTTCGGTGGTGATCACCCACACTTTGTCGTTTGGGCATTGGATAGATGTGTGTCCCCGCCCTTGACATGTGAAACATTTAATATCACGCGTTCGAGGAGTAGGAGGTTGAGTGTTACCATGGGTAATGACATTCTTCAGTTTGGCCTCCTAGAGGGTGCAAGTTTTGATCGGCGTGGCTTGTCTCTTATTGTTGTCATATGTCATGGTGATATCCTCAGTGGCTTGGGCCGCCGCCTAGGTGGTTCACACCTTGCCTTCATTTGTTGGAAACAACGGTCTCTACGTACCTGGTGCAAGTAAGATTCTTCCAGTTCCTCTGACCATCCATTGATCTCCTTGTCTTGTCTACAATTTTTGTAATGGACATTTTGTTGTGGTTGAAGTGCACGAGCTTCAATGTAATCCATCCGCTCATGCATATGCCGCATTCGGGTTGTCAAGGCTTGTGCCAATTGCCTTTGGTCCATTTGTCGAGCATCCGATCACGTGTCCCTTCTCCTCTTTACCGTACGAGTTCATTTGGGATATTCATGGTTGTGTACCCTCAATAAAACATGTTAGAAATAATTTTCCTCTCTGCTCACTCACATGTATCACTCAAAAGGGACTCTTCACTCGTGTTTCACACAATTTCTTAGGCTTTTTTTTCTTTCACTCTGATAAACTCACTACTCAAGCCTTTTTTCGCTCCTGATTTTTCATTGTGTCCTTTATGCAACTCTCTAAGGACTCAATCCAAAACTCGTTAAGTCTAGAAATGGCTCACAAGAATCAAAACTTGATCCAAGTCGGATGGCTTTTAAGGGATGAACATACGTAGACTTTAAGAAGAGAAGTATTAAGAATAAAAAAAATCAATCCCTATATAGAGAAGAGATCTCTTGCTAACTTGTACTTCTTTTCTTTTTTTTTCAAGAGAGGCGTCACGTTTGTAGGCTCAAAATTCCTCTCTTTTTTTTTAAATATTTTTTTTCTCGTCCTTCACCCCATGCTTTTGTCTTGAACAAATGTTTTTTTTGAAATAAAATTAGCAAGGTAGTACAAGAAATTTAAAATGTAAAATCTACCACAAGAGAAGGTGACATGTCCGCTATAAAGAGCTGGAAACGAACATCAAAGGTAGCCAGACATTGCTCAAATATGAGCTCTTATTCTAAATGATATGAACCTACCAACAGGTGTGACTAAAACCAATACCAGTATTGGTGGTTCAAGAGGGATCAAAATTTAAAAACGTTGTCGAGTACTGGACCCGTCACCAATATAAGAGGTTGGAATCAAGACTACGTGTTTAATTTGTTTTAAAATAAAGACGCCACCAATTGGAACTCTGAAGACAACTTGTCTCAACCATGAACCAAAGGATAAGTCTTGATTCATGCCAATAAAACTCGAAATAAAGTAATAGATAAGTCGAAAGAGAAAGTATTATAAAAAAACTCGAAGAACTCAATGTCTCACAAAAGCTTAAAGCTTAAAATTAAAAATAAACTACTTATCTCACGTACAATACCTCCATTTTATAGGCAAGGAGTCTCATGATTTATTAAATAAAATACATGCATGTAATTATGACAATTGTTGACAATGTCTTTCGGAACCCCACCCCCATTCGTCCATCCTTCCATGTTCCATAACTTGGACCTAGGTAAGACTTGGACTCTTCATTCTTTATGGCCCATAGATGCTTGAATTTCATATAATCTTCCTTTGACCTGATCATGCATGTTCTTGTAGGACCCTTTATGTGCTTTTCCATAAACTCGTGCATGGATCTCCTTGTCGCGACTTGGAGCCTCATACATTGAACTCCTTGTCGTGACTTGGAAATCCATGTTTGAGATTTTGTAATATGCAAGGTGGAAAGTAAAGTCTTGAAGGAACTTCTTGGAATGATATTTGCATGGTCTTGCATGCATGGCCCTTGTAATGACACGTAAAGTTTACTACCATGACTTGCGTGCCTTTTGCATTTGCTTCCCCTGCTTGTGACACGCATGGACTTGCTTGCATGTGCTTCTATCACATGGGCTTGGGCCTTAGTGTTTGAGAGTAGAGCTTGGTCGTGGGCCACTTCATTTGGGTTGTTCCAAATGATCAATTTGGCACGTCCAAATTGATTCGTCATGGTGCTTGGGGCTCAGTTTTGGACTTGATCATTTGAATTTGTTGGGACAAATTCTCCTCGACCGAGTTGATTTGTAGGAACTCCCTCTTGGATTGTTGACCCAGTCGTGGATGCAACATGGGTTGCATCACCTAGGTAACTTGTGGGTAGTTGACCTAGTCTAAATCTTGTCCCATGTGCCATCAAGACGCTCATTGCATGATTGATTTTGTTTGACAGGAAAAAGCCAAATTTCTCTTTGTTCACCTTTTGGCCATACCATGAGCAGTAATCTTCAAGTACATTCATGAACGTTGTCAAAGATCTTTTGTCTCCACTCAAGAAGCATAGGATATCATATGCATACATCAAATGGGAGATCATTGGGATTCCATAAGGTTACCAAAAGCTTTTGATCTTCCCTCTACTGATCTCCTGCAAGATCAACCATGATAGGATATCTTGCATTAGGATGAATAGATACGATGAAAGTGAGTCCCCTTGGCATAACCCATATCCGAGTGGAAAAATCCTAGCGTTGTTCCATTCATCTGAACAAAAAACCATTGGTCCTTAATGCATCTCATCAGGAGTTCTTTAGCTACCAGATTAAATCCTTTTGCTACAAGCACCTTCTCGAGGAAAGGTCATCTAACTCTATTGTAAGCCTTGAATATGTCCATTTTTACCATGATGTTGCCTCGCATCCTCTTATTATTGATGCTATGTATGAGTACATAAGCTAGTGTTATATGATCAAAAATGCTTATTCCATGCAAAGATACTCCATATTCTTCTGTAATCAATTTTCTTCCAATGCATTTTTATAGCCTGGCAACAAGGACTTTTGCAGTTACCTTTTGGGTGATAGAGCACAAGCTAATCAGCCAAAACTTATCAAAACTAATGGATTCTTCACTTTGGCGATACCGGATAGAATGTTCGAGTTGAAAATCCTAGGGAAGCTCACTCTGGAGAAGAATCTTGAATGGTGCCAACTAGATCGCGTCCTGTGATGTCCCAAGTGGCTTCGAAGAATTTTGATCCAAACCCTTGTCGGCTCCTAGTGTACTATTACCTGGAATTGTTCCTAATGCATCTTTAATTTAAAAACTGGATGGTATCATGCATATGCTAGCGTTGTTTTCCTAATTGATTTTATCATTGAAGGTTCCTTGTAACTCATATTCCCGATCTCTCCCTTCTTTCAAGGTGAGAAGATTCTCAAAGCAAGACACCGGTTCCTCGTGTATCTTTTCAGCACCCCATATCCACATGTATTGCCTCCAACCTGTCTGATTCTTGTTGGGCTACCTTCAGATCGACTTATCATAGAGCTTGTTAGACTTGTATCCTACTTTGTAAGATTATGACCTGAACGTGGCACCAACAAGCTTTCCTTCCGATCTAGATTCACCGTAGTCTTCTCCGACCTCTCCTTCTCTTCTAGCAGGCCTCTTATTCCCTTTCCTCAAATTGCTTCTTCTGCCTTGAGTCGCTCAATTTTATTTCCTTCGTTTCTTTTGCCTAATTCTGCATCCCCTCCTCCTGAATTTTTTCCTGACTTTCTTCAACTTGATCGTCGTTGTTCCAAAATTTTCTTGAGAGCAGCTTTAGGATAATACCCGGCAATTTCTCCTTCCAGTCTGATTTCTACCTCTCTAGGATTTAAACAACTTGTCTAATCAGAGATAATTCTGCCTTCATGAAACCAGCCTCTCCCTTCTGACCACTATCCTTACTTTCTGGCAAAGCTTTTTCCTCTGTCGTTTGAATTTCCCCATTTTATGTTTCTCCATCATTGCTATCGTCCTTAGCCTCAAGTTAATAGAATTTTTTGATTTGGATTTTGGCCACAACTTTCGCCTCTTCATGACCATGATCCTTCCCTATTTCTGCCTCCTGATTCCCGTTTCCCGCATATGCAATTTTGCTATGTGAGAACAAGGGACACAGAATTAGCCTTTACCTGTCGGTATCTAGGTACTGAGGATCCTCCAGGTAGCCTTCGTCTCCATTATCTATCTTGGAGGTTTGTTCTTTTTTTGTATTTATCCCCAGTGCATCTTTCAATTATGAATTGGTCGTATTCGTTGGAATGACCATTTTTCCCTTCGCTTCATTTTGCTTATGAATTCCTGCCTCATCTAGTCCCGGACCATACGCTCTTGACCAATTTTGTTACTTCCATGTTCCCTCTTTATTCCTTCAAACTTTTCCCCAACGTTTTTCCTCATCCTCCAGTTTGCTTCCGGTGCTTACGCAGTCACGATTTTGTGTCCATGGGAGCAACACTTGGGCATAATTATCCCCATAACTCTCGTATACCACCTTCTGATGCGTGATGCATAAGACCCCTATTGAATAGCAATCTTACCGGATCCTTGGTCAGATCTACCTCAACACGAATTCTGGCGTACTTCATTCTTGTTCTCAGCAGGGTCATGTTGTCTACTCCCAAGCCCGACCGAACATGGAGCCTATACCTTGTAGGGAGTCTCGTATGTAGAGATGCACAAGCAGGTTAATCCATTTTGGCGCCAGAGAGGACTCCTTTTCCACCGAGAAGTCCAAAGTCCATCTAAATAGTGTAAATGCTTGGCCCTCCAGAATCCGTCCATCTCGTGTTCAGCTGTGAGCCAAGTCCCTGTCCTATTTGAATTGCATTAGTATATGTAAATGATCAAGTATTGTATTGTTTACCTGAGGTGAGTTTAGCAAACCTAGGGCTCTCAAAATCGCCCAACGGATGGCTTCAATTGACGATCTCTTTCGCATGAACTTTATTATCAAGCATAATTGAAGGTCTTCTGTCATGATTTTGAGTTCCTCATCAGAAACAGAGACTACTAATAGCCCGTCCATCTTTACTGTTGATCGTGGCCGAATGAGGTTCTCTAGTACCCTTCTTTGGGTTATGGTCACCGTGTAGGAAAGTATTTTTGTGTTATTTTCCAACACTTTTCCTACCCCCAAGGTTTGTTTTCCTATCAATTCCGTCGCCAGGGCCATTTTAGATGAAAATTCTTGCGCATACCAATACAGGCGAAAGATCCATTAGGTTTACAATATAACTAACTCAGGTAACCACAATTCAACTAGCACATAAACACTTGAATCAAACAGAATAAAACATAAAAGAAAACTACTACAAATTTCTTAAGACAAAACGAAGATAGGAAACTAAAACTATTTAACACAATTTATGAGATATCGAGTTAATTTTCAAGTAAAATTACCTTGAGGCAATTTTTTTTTAACAAGCTAAACAAGCCCCAATCCACAATATTAGTGTTCAATGCAACCATTATGCTTAGCAATAAGAACTGTTTCATCTCTATTTTCTTAAAGAAGAAAAATTTTGCTTCATCTGATTGCCATATTTCTCTTCTACTTTAACAACAAGAACACAACATCTCAATCTCAGACCAAAACTTATAAAAATATAGTAAAAAATACTTGATATTAAACAATTTTAAAACACCAATTCAACAACAATAGGCACCAAGGTGATTACTAGCATAAACAATTAGTAAACGAAGCATCATACAAGATCATGGAAAGGAAAGGAACAATTCAAAGCACTAGAAAGATACCCACAACAAAATGTAACAACTGTCAAATGATGGATTTTATCAAATGATAGAAGTTATCATCGAGTTTGATGGTTGAATGAATTCTTCATAAAATTTGATTTTTATGGTAAAGATTTGATTTTGCCTTGAACCCTAATAAAATAAAAAATCGTCTAAAAATTTCGTTGAGAACCAAAACCCTATGACCCAAACAACACCTAAACTGAAAATAAGACATGTGGTATTTTGGAGGACTGAAGAAAGAGCAGAAATACCATTTGAAGATATAGTGCTAGACTGGAAAAGGCTTAGAGAAACGCGACGGCCAGTGGCCTGCGAGACTTCTGAATTTTGGAGGAATTCCTCAATCAATTAGGATTAGGTTTTTATCGTTGGTAGGATGTGTAAATAGAGATGAAATTGAGGTGCATTTTCGTATAAAACACTCATGGAACAAAGGTGGATAGATGGAAACCCTGCAAAAATTAAGGATATAAAATCTAAAGAAAAACCCAGTTATCCTGGGTCGATGAGTTATTCTTCGGGTTGTGGGATAACTAGTGTATATCGCAAACAAGGACAAAACATGACAAACTAGGACATACCTCAATTGACCCAGTTTATCCTTCTTCTATCTGCAAACTGCGTTTGGTATAAGGTCAACAGTTGTCCTGGTTTGGGGATAACAATGGGTTTTGGATGGTGAATTTCTTGTAATCCCCCATTTGGTAAGGTTTTTGCGGGATAAGGAATGGACAGGGTTTGGCAGGGTAGGCTGTTTGGTATCCACAGACATACCAGGGACTATCTTTGGTCGGTTAACTATACATCCTGCTTTTACTATTTTGCCCTTAGATCAAATTGATTTTGTTAACACTAAAGCACGACTTCGAGCCTCCATCCTCTTGCAAACCACGTATGATCCGATCAAAAATAAGGCCTCGTGCCCGAGCTTGCCGTCCACCATTCGCTGCAACATGGTGAAGCCGCCTACCAGGTTCTCATTGCGGATGTATGCTCATGCGTACAAATTAGGTGTACATGCACCATTGAATCACACCAATCCGACCACCATTGAACCACCTAGACCGTTTGAGCGTCGGATCGAAGATGTGGAAGAATATCCAATAATCATTGATGGAGAAGACCCAGTTCTGAATGCGTACCACCAACTTTTCCCAGCTACAAGCTCAACCTCTTGCATCACCCACAAGTATTTCACCTAAACTGTGAAAATTTAATATGATGTACGATGATATTTTGTTGAATCAAAATTAAGATGAAGTATTATGCCTATTGAATTCAATTCCCTGATATCGATAGGGATTCTATTGAATTTAATTCCCAGATAGCGTAGTGATCGCTGGAGATTGAGATGAATGTTAAAAATGTTATGGGGTCGCTGTCATTGCAAAATTTAGTTAAGTTTCATTGGTTTATACTTTCTAGGATTTGTGTGGCATGATGAACAATGGATTGTGATTTGCTGCGCACCTAGTGTAATTTGAAATTTGATTTTCCAATGTTGAACCAACTTG
>JAOWBN010214534.1:0-13667 GCA_028565015.1 Pinguicula moranensis
CATTGAAAACTGTGATAGCTATTACATCTGAGAGTAACCTATTTAAAGACATCTAGACAAAATAATTAAGGAAACTAAAAAGATTTGTGCATTCCTTGATTTATGTTTCCATAAATTGATGTCTTGATTTGTGCAGATTTTTCTTGATTGATGCTGATTTATATTTCCAAATCTGTATTTTCTCATGGTCAACACGCTGGATCTTTCTGGATGATGGGCTCTTCATGGGCTGAGTTTAACTTAATGTGGGCTGATTGATATCATATGGCTATGGCCCAACAGCAATAATACTTAATATGCATTGCATTAATGCATAACAGTTTGTCTGTTTATTTTTTAGTTCTTAGGTGGAAGTTGGATTTCTCATTTCTGTGCCTAAAGGGTCTTACCTAAAAGTGCAAGTACTATTCTAGAACTAGAACTCTACGTGAATGTTTGGAGACTTGAAATTTAAGAAAAGTCCATGAAGTACAAAACATCATAAACTGATGCCTGTCCTATAGAAGCAAGAGATCAAGCAATTAACTTTCTGTGAGGAAGACTACTCTCAGTCTCATCCATTGAAAGCTGGAGTGCAAAATGAAGTTTTCCAGTGGTTTATATAATTGATTGAAAATGTGATCCAACATTTTCGCAAGCAAAAAGTGCCTGTTTCCAGGCTCACCACAAAAATCAATGAGAAACTCTACTCATGCCTTGGTCATCCACAATCATCTCATGAACGTGTTATGCGAATTGCGAGATGCAGAGACATTAAGAGAGCTGGAACAGAACAACCAAATCGGTAATTCAGTAAATCGGTAATACCGACCCGATTACCGAATTATCGATCCAATTCGGTATTTCTCATAGTTTGGTTCGGTATCGGTATGGTTTTTCCTGTACCGACTTAGGTCGGTTCGATATCAGGAATACCGATTACCTATCGATATTCCCGAATAACCAGCCCTAGACACAATGGATTTGCCGGTTGTCGGAAATAAAATGAAGAACACGGTCGCCGCTCGAAGGGCGTAATGCAACGAGGTTTTCCTTTTTATATTAGATACTCATGTAATTTTTTAATGTTCGGAGGGGTAAAAGTGTATATTCATAGTCGTGTCAAAGATGAGATAAGATAAATCCTATATGAATTCCGGATAAAAATGCGAGGACAGCCTGTGTTTTATCGCTGCCTGAGAAGTTATCCCGCGGGCAGGAAAAATATCGGGAGGGGCACCAAACATGAGAACAAATGGGATAACTCAACAAAAATCAACTTTATCCGTCTTTAAATACGCTACCAAACGGACCATGAGTTCCTCTGCGCAATAGGTTATCCATACACCGGTCGATCTACCGTTGTCCCAGTGGCGTCGACCCTTAATACATAGGGCTTGCCTAGTGAGGTCAATGGTTCGAATTTGGCTGGAGCAAAATCTGGGATTGACACTTCGGGATTAGTCGGAGGGCTCACTAGAGTCCGAAAGATACCTAGATGGGTAGTGGTCAAAGGCTGATTACGTGGATTTGAACGGGTTTCGACCTTGTAGCCCGGACAACTAGTTTCGGTAGATCTGTGAATTTGAAAGAAACGACTGTTGTGGACACCATTACTTATTAAAAAAAAAAGGTTATTCATACATCGTATCCTATTTTGGAGTATCCTCCATATAAAAAACTATTATTCTTTTTGGGATTTCACTGCTCCGTGACTGATTGCTTTGAATGTGCATCTGGAACCAATTGTTGTGACCATTAGCCTAGCCCTCATATAAAAATGCAGAAGTAGTACTAGAGGGAATTGATCGGAATTCGGATCGGAAGGAGGACTTCGTGTTTACATGCAATATCAATAGTGAAAAAACTAGAATAATCGATTATCTAATGAAAGAGACACGATAGAGTAAAACACAAATATGTGGAACATCACTCATTTACCACAAATTATACATGGCATGATACAATTAGATAAATGGGGTCTAAGAACTTAGAAATGATATAGACACCGTTTGTTTGTTTTTTCAATTTGTACTGGTTTTCAAATTAATTTATTTTCAAAAAGACGCATTCCATTTCCTATAATTTCCAGCTCGTTTATTTTATTAAGTATTGGATTTATTCACCCTTCATAAATGGAGAAAACAGTTATTTGCTATGGGAGGGGAGGGGAGTCTTTTCTTCCACACCGCGTGGAGTGCGCGTTCCATCGTTCAGAGTTCAGACTATTCAAAAATCAAAAGTCGTCGTCGCCCACTCGTGAACGAACACAACTGCTACATAAATAGACTCGCGACAGAAATCAAAAACTTGATTCAGCAATGGAGTCAGAAAGTAAATCACCGATCGAATCTCAGACGAAGCCGAGCATTGGCAACGGATCTTTCCGGTTGCGCAGCCCCAGCCTAAACGCCGTCCGCCTCCGCCGCATATTCGACGTCTTCGACAAGAACAGCGACGGAATAATAACCGTCGAGGAGCTCCGTCAGGCGCTCACTCTACTCGGATTCCACTCCGATGTTACAGATCTGGAATCGATGGTTCAGGCGTACATTCAGCCCGGTCACGACGGCCTGAAGTACGAAGACTTCGATGCGTTGCACCGATCTCTCGATGAGGTGTTTTTTCAGCGATTGGATGAGGATCCGTCTGGAATTCCGGACGACGATACCGATCTGTCCGAGGCGTTCAAGGTGTTCGATGAAGATGGAGACGGTTACATCTCTGCCAGAGAGTTGCAGGTGGTGTTGGGGAAATTGGGGCTGAATGAAGGGCGAGAGATGGACAGGGTTGAGATGATGATCTCGTCCGTTGATCGTAATCACGATGGACGTGTGGATTTTGTGGAATTCAAGGATATGATGCGCAGCGTTGTGGTGCCTTCTTGATCCTACTCATCGTCCTCGTATGTTTCATAGGCTATCATAATCGTCGTATGGTTATGGGTTTGTATTTAGCTTTGATGTTTCTCTTTCTCGGGTACTAATGGATGTAGGCTTTCATAACTTCCACGTTTGGTGTTCAATATCAATAGTTATCAATGATTGTTAGTGGTATTGAATGCTCGATTCTTGAACAACATAGGAGGAGTAAAGAATCGACAAGATTCCAGTTTCACTATTTTGACTCTTTCTCTTTTCGCTTTATTTTTTTAAGAAGGTAAATGGTTAATATTAAAATGATACCCAAAGTTACAAAAAATACAGTTGGGTTGGGCCTACCATCTACCCATCTGCTCTCACTTATTTTGGCTTCCACTAATCAAGTTTTAGTTGAATTTCTTTACTTTAGAGTTTAGAATAGAGTAGTTCCCCTTCTTCCTTTAAAATAAGAGTTGTTAAACATATCTGATGCACACAGCACAACGATCTTTCATCCTGGAAGAGACGTCACGAGCCAGGAAGCGATGGTTCCTAGATCTGGCTAGGGCAGTTCGAAAGGCTCACGAGGATAACAACAAAACGACGCATCAAGGAAGAGGAGAAATGCTATAACGTACGAACTGGGACCTTACGAATTGCGCACGAATGTGTGAAATGATCATTTTGCCCTCGTGTTAAATATTGGCACGGAGTTCAACACGAGGACAAAATGGTCTTTTCACGTGTTCATGCAATTCGTTTGAAATTCGTATGATAGCATTTCTCGAGAGAAAAAAAAAAGTTCAATTAATGAAGAATAAAATAGTAAATAACATAAGTTGATAACTTAATTAGAATAAATATAATTAAATTATTAACTGGGGGACCCCACACCCACACAAGGAGAGGAGAAGACTTCAACACCCACTTACGCCAGTGCGCCACGCAGATGATGTCACGACCTTTTCATTAACTACTACATTTTATTTCTATTGGTATTTTGTCAACAATAGGCAAAAAATGAGATTAGTCGTCGAACCCGCGGCCATCAAACTAACGATTTGCAAACTATGCTACAACATTTTATTTGTATATTTTCACTCCTTACATATATAATGGTTACTAAAAAAATAAATAAATTTTTTTATACAAATATTCAATTATTAAAAATCATAACTAAATTACCAACGCGAAAACTGAAAGATCATACCTTATTCCATTTCGAGACAAATGGTCGAATCTTCTCAAGTCTCAACTATTCCACCAGCTTCGCACACGAGGGGTTCTAGAGACTTGTATCAATTTCTTCTGGTACCATAAATAGAGGGCCAATTCCCCTTTGGAACAAGAGCAACACTCCACATCAGCAAAAAAATCCTTCTCTTCGCAGCAATTATTCGGATCTTGCAAGAAATAATATTATAACTAAATAAATAAAAAATAAGTAAAATTTGAGATTTTGGTCAGAGAATTCTCACCTATGAAATCTTGGACCAAAACATATATATAGGATCCGTTGGGAGAAGACCTGCTATCCCAGAGATAGAGGCGGGTTGAGTATCAGCAACTTGGACAAATTCAACCTAGCTCCTTGGCAAGTGGAATTACCGACTTGTGACAAAGGAACCAAGACTACGATCTGAAGTCATTAAGCCAATATATGGCAGCATAATCATTACACAACGACCACGAAAGGCCTTCTCCTTGGTGGCAGCATCTAGACAATATAGTAATGAGGCAAAGTGGCAATGGCATAGACTAGATTTTGGGAAGATAAGTGACTGGGAGAAGCTTGTTTTCGTTGCTAGATTTGCAAGGTTATACAACGAAACTGGAGATAAAACTATAACTATAACAGGAAAAGGCTTCTTCGATTCGATGGAAACGGTATAAGATGATTAAGGTTTGCTGAAAAGCATGTTTGTATTAACGTATTGTTATGTATTTATACAACAAATGTGTATCTGATTTCCTAAATTACAGATGAACTAGTCTATGCAATCCCTAAATTATAGTTGTGCAATTTATAAAATCTCAGCGGAGGACTCGGTCTCTTGACTAGGCAAGAATCTTGAATTTGTTGAGTCCATAACATCTCCCCGCAAGATGGAGGTGCGTGTAGCGAGTCCGATCTTGTCATGACAATGAATAAAATGGGAGTGATTTAACGGCTTCGTGAGCATATCGACCAATTGATCAGCCGCTGAGACATGAGAAACGCGTAGCCATTGAGCTTGTACTTGTTCTCGGATGAAGTGACAATCCAATGCAATATGCTTCATGCGCGAATGAAACAACGGATTTGAGCATAGTTAAGTAGCGCCAATGTTGTTACAATAGACAATCGGGCAAGTAGGTAGCAAAACTTGCAGCTCGGACAGTAATGAGCAAATCCAGTTTACCTTTGCGGTGGTTGAAGCAACAGTGTGGTATTCTGCTTTGGTGGACGATCGAGCAACTGTTCGTTGTTTCTTGGAACTCCATGATATAGGACTGCTACCTAAATAAATAAGATAGGCACTAGTTGAGTTGTAGTCATCACGATTGCCAGACCAATCGGCATCAAAAAAACATGGAGAGTAAGGGGATGCTCTATTTTGCGAAGCTGGATGCCAAAGGCTCCTATTCCACGAAGATATCGTAGAATACATTTTACGTCTTCCCAGTTTAAGGTGGTAGGTTGGTGCATGAATTGAGATAGACGGTTTACTGCAAATGCAATATCTGGACGTGTTAGTAAAAGATATTGTAAACCTCCAATGATGTTGTGATATTCTTGAGCATTTGATAGGGATGTGCCAGCATGATGAAGCAGTGGAGAGTCTGAGTGCATTGGTGTTGAAATAGGCTTTGCTTCTATTATGTTGGCATGGTGTAGAAGATCATTCAAATATTTTTGCTGCAAGAGAAGTATTCCATCCAAATTCTGATGGATATCCATCCCGAGGAAGTAGGATAGATTGCCTAGATCTTTCAGAGAGAACCGATTTGCAAGATATGTTATAAAGGCCTGTAGGGCTGCTGAATCATATCCTGTAAGCACAATATCATCGACATATACCAACACATAAATAAGTACTTGTCCAGATTTGTAAATGAATAAGAATGTGTCAGCCAACAAATTTGTAAACCCATTGGTAATGAGGAAGGAGCACAACTCAGCATACCAAGCTCTTTGAGCTTGGCGCAATCCGTAGATGGCTTTCCTTAGTTTGCAAACATGATGGGGTCGATCCTTGTCAATGAAATCCGGAGGTTGGTGCATAAACACATCATCATGGAATGTCCCCTGCAAAAAGGTGTTATTGATATCGAGTTGCCGTAATGTCCAAGCATTAGTGACTGCTCGAATTGTTGTAAACTTTACAACTGGAGAGAATGTGTCATGAAAATCAATCCTTGGACGTTGATGGTAGCCTTTTGCAACGAGACGAGCTTTCAGTCGATCAATTGATCCATCATTGTGATATTTTGTATGAAAAACCCACTTGTAGCCAAGGATATTAGCAGAGGGATTCGGAGGTACTAAATCTCATGTCCTGTTGTGAATTAAGGCATCAATTTCAGCATTCATTGCAGTTCTCCATTTTGTTGATCCTAATGCTTGAGTCACTATGGTGGGATCAATATTCTCCAGCTGGGCAGATAAGACAAGTTTGTGGTTTGGTTTGGATATATTGTTCTTTGACCGTGTAACCATGGGATGTTGATTTGTTGTCCGACTAGAGATATTGGTCGCTGCAGAAGAGGATTATGAATTTGTGGATTCTGCTGTAGTGGGTGGCACGTGTGGCTTCTGCTGATCAGCCATACGAGTGTAGTCAGCTGTAACTGCTGGAGGTGTATTAATCAGATATATCGGTGGAATCCACTAAGATATAGAAGATTTTTCTGCTTGTGAATCCAATGAAGTAATCTATTTGAGGGGAAATTCTTTTTCTACAAACTGAAAATGGCGTGATGTAATGATCCTTGAAGTGCTGATGTCAAGACAGTAGTATGCACATTATGATAGAGAGTACTCGAGAAATACACAAGGCCAAGATTTTGGATCAAGTTTGTGATTCACATACGGTTTGATCCAGGGATAGCACAAGCATCCAAAGGTACGCAACTTGTGATAGTTTGGAGTTGTTAAAAAATTTTCTCATACAATGAGGCCATCTGTAACAGTGTAGTAGGCATTCTGTTGATTAAATAAACTACCGTTGCAAAGGCGTAAGGACAATATAATGTAGAAACTATGCCATGTTGTAGCAGAGTTAGGCCTGTTTTGACAATATGTCGATGTCTTTGTTCCGCATATCCGTTATGTTCCGGAGTATGTGGAGATGAAGTGAGATGAGAAATACCATACTGCCCAAGGAACGGTGATAGAGCAAGATATTCGCCGCCATTGTCAGAGAAGATAGCCTTGATTTTGAGCTCAAAATAATTCTCAACCAGTGGTTTGAATCTTTCGAAAACCTGATATACTTGTGCCTTCTTTTGCAACGGATAAAACCAAATGTATTTTGTGTAATGATCAACAAAGATGGCATAGTATTTCATGTTGTCTGCTGATAACACATGGGAGGTCCATACATAAGAAAAAATGAGCTCTAATGGTCGAGTTGTAGTGAGAGAAGACATAGCAAACGAACTATTGTGACTTTTATTACACTCACAGGCATTACAATGAAGATGATTTGAGCTAGGTTTTGCATTAAGCTGAAATCTTGTGATAAGATGCCGAGTTATTGGCGGGGCAGGATGGCCTAATATGTCGTGCCAGTCTTGTAGAGTGAGGTTTGTTGCAGCATACATCACAGTGGCTTGTTTATTTGAAGAAGAAGGCCACTCATAAAGACCGTTTCTAGTTTTGCCATGCACTAGAACCTCTGCTGTCTTCTGATCCTTTACAGAGAAATCAGAAGCATAAAATTCAACTGAAATATTGTTGCGCAGACAGAGCTAATATATAGAAATTAGATTCTATTTCATGGATGGAACACATAAGATGTTGTTTAGATTGATAGATCGAGTAGAACTGGTCAAAGAAGTAAAACCTATGTGGGTGATGGATGGGCCAGTGCCATCACTAATCATTACATCACCTGCAGCATCATAAGGTGCATGTATAGCCAGATTATTGAGGTCACTCGTGATATGATGAGATGCTCCGCTGTCCATAAGCTAGTATGGGGAATGGGGCGCAGGAGCAGTGGCAAGATTGGCTCTGGGTTGCCAATTTTGATGAGGAGGTGATGGCCGTGGAGCATTATTCTGTGCACTATTTGATGTGAATCTAGTAGTATGAGTTACTAACTTGAATTGAGGACAACATTTTGCTGAGTGTCCTTGAGTTCCACAGGCTTGACACTTGCCAAGATATGGGCGCAGAGCAAAGCGTTCTTGCTTTGTGTTATTTTGTTGCTTCCATTGATTTTGTTGGGGACTGACACCAAAATTAACCCATGGCTGCTTTGGATGCTGCGTGTAATGGGCGGAGGCAGGTAGTAGAGAAGAGGTGACAGATCTTTGTTGTTGAAGAGCAATTTCTCGATTGATAAGTTTTTCATGCAGCTCATCAAAACTAATCAGCGTGTCACGAGCATTAACAACATCAACAGTGGTTTTATATGCAGGATCTAAGCCATCCAAAGCTTTTTCTATAAGATCTTCGTCATCAATAGGTTTGCCAAGAAGAGCAAGTTGATCCACACGTGTTCGAATGAATTGTAAATAATCTGTAATTGTGCGAGAGCCTTGGGAAAGATTGCGCAATTGGTCTTTAATCTGTTTGATATGACCCCGACTTGGTTTGGCATAGATATCGGCCAGGATAAGCCAAGCGTCCCGAGAGGTGGAGGCTCTGTTAAGATGTGGAGCTGTGCTTGCTGTCATAGTTCCCACAATTGCACTGAAGATGAGTTTGTCTTGGCGTAGCCAAGTGGTATATGCCGGGTTTGGAGTTTCATCTCCATTGGTGATTAGAGTTTCTCCTAGATTTCGGATTGTTCCATCAACATATCCTTGCAGACCATATCCAATCAGCAAGGCTTCAAATTGCAGCTTCCATGATATGTAGTTTGTGGGATTGAGTTTGACTGTGGAGGAGCCTACGATGTTGAGAACAATCAGAGGGTTTATTGGTTTTGTGGGATTTAGAATTGTGGGGGCATTGTTGCTGGTATTAGCTGCAGAGGAGGCCATCGGTGAGAAGATGAAGAGCAGGGGAAAAAAACTGAAGATGAGGCCAAGGATTAGAGACGCTTTGATACCATATAACAATTAAGGATTTGCTGAAAAGCATGTTTGTATTGACGTATTGTTCTGTATTTATACAACAAATGTGTATCTGATTTCCTAAATTATAGCTAAACTAGTCTATGCAATTCCTAAATTATAGTTGTGCAGTTTACAAAATCTCAGTGGATATCAGTAGGAGGACTCGTTCTCTTCAGCGAAGGACTCGTTCCCTTGACTAGGCAAGAGTCTTGAATTTGTTGATTCCGTAACAAAGGGTGTTGAATCTACGCATGCATAAAGATATTAACCAGTTCATATCCAATTCTACAATCACCGATAGGCTTACCGGCGACAGGCGACTTGTGATAATCAGTGCTCAATCAGCCAAGAAAGTTTTTCGATTTGCCGTTAGGTCCGCTACTGTAACACAACTTCCAACTTGGTTTGCCAGTTCTTTGAAGAATCGTTCAACCCAGCACTCTCTGGGTGTGTCATGAATTTGTATCAACTAGTCCTATTAATTTGGCAAGTTGGAGCCAGTCCTGTGTCCTCCGGCTGTGGGTCATATTTTATCTTGACAAATGGAATCGTTGAAGCTTCAAGACGCGTGCGGGTATTGAAGTAGTAGTAAATTAGGGGTAACCAAAGTGTTTTGAATTTTTCCGAAAACCTGAAAAATAGTCTCGTTCCGTTACCCGAATTCCCAAAACTTTTGGGAATTTGGGTATTCGGGATGAGAACAGGATCAAATTTCTAGTCCCGTTTATTTTTTGGACGGGTTCGGGTAATTGTCATAACCGTCCCAATTACCCATTTTTAGGCATATGATTTTGGGAATTCCCGAAACCCGCCCCGTTACCTGAATTCCCTAAAATTTTGGGAATTCGAGTATTCAAGACGGGAACAGGACCGAATTTCTGGTCCCGTTTATTTTTTCTCCGTTGTTCCCATTAGTGAGCCTTGTCAAGAATGTCATATGTTCAGATATCTTATCTAAAATCAAGTATTTAGGTGTTGTGATAAGAATGTATGAGCCCACATAGAGGTCAATGGGTTAACAGGCCCTCCTCGCCCATTTTTGAACGGGAGGTGACGGGCCTTGTGTGAAAAATGGGCGGGTCGGGCATGCCCATTTTCCAAAATGAGCCGGTGCGGGCTCAATTTTTGAGCCCATTTTATTATTTCTAAATAATAAAAAAATATTAAAAACATAATATATATATATATTTAGAAAATAAAATATATATATATATATATATATAATGGGCAGGCCATGCAGGCTATAGTCTTAAACCGGCGAGCGGGTCCGACCTATTTTTGCAAATGGATGAGCGGGCTCGGCCCATTTTGTAAACGGACTGGGAGGGTTGGAATTTTCAGCCCGTTGCCCGGCCCGCCCATTTGCCGACCACTAAGCCCACACATACCTTGCTGATCCTTTCAAGAATATGGATGACCCAACGTGCAAGGACCAAGAAGATGAAGAAAGCATTGAACATATTGCTGGAAGGCAAGAGCAAGCAAGAGGAAGCCTTTTGTCATCTTGTTTTTGACGATACTCTCTCTTTCCTTTTCTTTTGCAGGTGTCCACCCTCACTCACCACCTCCTACGGACCAGCTACTCTCTCACCAGATTCTCTTTCTTTTCCCCCGTATTTTGGGTCTGTCATGTCTCTCTCCTCATCACCGACCGGCGCTACGTCTACTGAATCTCAGTCATCTCTTCCATATATATCACCTACCAGTTCTCCAAACTAGATGTTGGCAAGCAATGGATCAACATGATCGAGTTGGTAGAGGACGAGAATGCTCCCAAAAGCTAAGATTGATTTTCGTTAAATGCTATTAAATAAAATAGGATTAAATTTTGCGCCTTTTTCTTTAATTAAGGTAGGACTAGTTTTTCCATTATTTTGGTAATTTCCTATCTAGGACATTTAATTAAGGATTTCCTTAAATACCTATTTACCTTCTGTAAGCCTATTTAAAGGCAACTTTCTCATTGTTGATAACAGATGTTGATATAATTTTTACAAGCTTGAGAGGGATTTCTTTGCTTCTTCAATTTTTATTCTAAAGAGAACTAGGTTGCATGCTCCTTCGGGTTCATGTAAGGGTTGATCCTTTGATACTCGTATTTATCATATGGTAGATCCTCGGGTAGGCGTTCAATTAATTCTCTGATTTATATTCATTTCTAGCGTATTAGTTGATTAAGTTGATGTTCCATGTTTAATTGAATTTCTACGGTTTAATATGTTTCTTCCATCTCCGTTTCTTTCCATTATACATTCGGAATTTTTATCTGATTCTAGTTTTGCTCAATTTGATAATCATGTATCTCTTATGCAAGAATAAATTCCCGATTTTATATTTTCGTTCTGTGAGCAAAGATTCACATCATTTGGTATCAGAGCCAGGTTGAAATTATTCTTGTTGAAAATTCATTCACATTCTGAATTCTAATCGTGTTTTACTGTCTTTTCAAATCTAAAATTTCAAAAATTACATTTTCAGTCCAAAAAGCCTCTTTGATCTATCTTCGGGAGTCATTTGTAAGGACTTAAGAGTCTCATTTTTCAATTCCATTTTCACATTCCGAGTCCGTGTAGGGTTCTGCTCTACACAGGATTTAAATACAATATTATTAAAATAAAAAAAATCCTTTTGGTAAAAAATACCTAGCTCTTCGTTCCATAAATTAAATTTTGATTTTTTTGAGTGTTTGTTGTCATTTTGGGGGCCGTTTTCATCTAGAATATTTATGATTTGTTTGGGTACTATCTGTTTGGGTTTCATCTGTAGAGACTTACTGTTTGTTTTACTTGCTTATTTTTGCATCCATTGGTAACTCTTTGTATCTTAGTTCTCATTACACTAGATTGGAATTTGCGGAACAAAGATAGTGGTAAAAGCGAGTGAACCCAGCCCCTCACTACATTCTAAACCTTTTTTTAGAGAAATTGGGAAGAGTGCTTTTGGGGGGTTACATTTGGGGAAGTGAGGTCTTACTAAATCTATTTTCTTCTAATTTGTTTGTTTGTTTATGGTGCAGACAAGAGCGATGACAAAGAATGGAAACCACCACGTATTTGAGGGCGAAAGCTCTACAGCCACAACATTGGAAGACCGATTAGCCAACTTGGAGAACATGTTAAGGGAATACTGACTAGGCTACCCGCACTAGGGGCTGCAACCCCTGATCCCTCCATTCGAGACCGCAGAAATGCCCCCCTGGCAACAGGGTTGTACACAACGAGGATGAGGATCTCCGTGTTGATGGTTAGATCAGACTGAGGAGCGCGATTCTTTAAAGCATATCAAGCAGACCATTCCGGAATTCTGTGGTAAGCATGACCATGAGGTTTTCTTAGCTTGGCAGGAGCGAATGGAGCACATCTTTGAGCTCCATAACTTCTCTGAATGCATCAAGGTCAAGTTGGCTATTTCTGAGTTCAAAGACTATGCATCTACTTGGTGGAGGAATTTGAGAAGGACCAAGGAACGCGATCATGAGACATCGATTGAGACATGAGGAGACCTTATGATTCACATGAAGAAAGCTTATGTTCCGAGTTCCTACACTTGCCAGTTGAGAGGACAGTTGCAAGACCTTCGCCAAGGTACTTGTTGTTTTTAATAATTGAGGTATCCGAACAGGATGGGACCACACCCGACTAATCCTCAGGACCTGAGCAACACAGCCTAGCCACACAGATCGGTTAAACAAGGTACTTATCTTGTTGTTGAGTATTGTCATGAGATAATATCGTTGAAACTTAAAGCAGGTATAGAGGAGGATGAGGAGGTCACTGAGGCTCGATTCATATATGGCCTCAATCAGAATATTCGACATCAAGTGTAACGGTATGCCCCTCATCGCCATGTTATTGAGGAATTGGTAGCTTATGCATAATCAATTGAGCGCCAGCTCAAAGAATCGGCTGCTAGTCGTGCGAAAACTATTGTGTCTGCAAGGGGAGGGACCAGCCGTTGGCCCTGGAAAGACACTTCAGATTCTGATCAGAAGGTAAAATTTTAGAATTCGAACTTTAACCCTTCTCGAAGGAATTTTCAGAATATTGCAGATGAGTCACAGTCAGCCCGAAAGCCCAACCCGTCGAATTCAAGGAGTTCCAGTTCGAAAATTAAGTGTTTCAAGTGTCAAGGATACGGACATATGTCTGCCTCATGTCCTAACAACTGTGTTATGAAGGTCACCTATGGAGGAGATGTATACAGTGAGGATGGGACTGAAGGAACTAACCCGAGTGCTTTCCGTTTGGCCCTGCTCGAAGGAGAGGCTGATGGAAAATTGTCCACTGAACTTGCTTATTCGAGTGATGAGGATATTGTCTCCAGATCCTTGGTTTGTGTTCACTCTTTAAATATTCAGCCAGGACAGGACAAAAGCTTAGAGCAACGTTCAAACATCTTTCATATGCGCTGCAAGATTAAAGAGAAGACTTGCTTAGTGATTGTGGATGGAGGAAGTTGTACCAACTGTGTTACCAAGAGTTTAGCCTTCAAATTGGGGCTGAAGCAGGAGAAACACCCACAACCATATAAGTTGCAGTGGCTCGATGACAGAGGTGA
>JAOWBN010214545.1:0-13667 GCA_028565015.1 Pinguicula moranensis
TTTCCTTTGGAACAAAACAATTCCTCCTGGCCCACGGGCCACTTCGATGCCAAGAAAGTACTTCATCTGCCCCAAGTCTTTCATTTCAAATTCCTTGCCCAATCTCGTCTCTAGCTCAATAATCTCTCCCTCATCGTCACCAGTAATGATCATATCATCCACATATACTGCAAGTATCGTGGTATGACGGTCCACTTGCCTGAAGAACACAGTATGGTCAGCATCAGTGTGCTGATAACCCATGTCAACCCTAGCTTTCCTAAATCTGCCAAACCAAGCTCGAGGAGATTGTTTCAAGCCATACAACGACTTCTTGATCTTGCAAACCTGACTAGCAGTCTGACTAGTGTCAAATCCTGGGGATATCTCCATATACACCTCTTCCAACAAGTCACCATGAAGAAATACATTCTTCACATCAAGCTGGTGTAATCTTCATCATTCGTTTGCTGCTATCGAGACCATAGTCTTGACTATGCTCATCTTTGCCACAGGTGCAAAGCTCTCATCGTAGTCAATCCCATAGACCTGATTGTATCCCTTGGATACAAGTCGTGCCTTGTAGCATTCAACTTCACCCTCCTGGTTCTGCTTCACAGTGAACACCCACTTACATCCAACTGCCTTCTTCACGGGTGGAAGTTTTGCTCTTTGTCAAGGCCTCAAGCTCCTCTATCATAGCCGCTTTCCATCTTCCATCTGCCTTAGACACCTGCCAATACTTAGGAATCGAGACATTATCCATGGATGCAATAAAGGCTCGATGGTGAGGAAGTATATGAGAATAGGAAACAGTATGAGCAATATCATGAGGATGAGCAGTATCTGGGGAAAACCCATATCTGTTAGGTGGAACCCCTACATTGCTGCGAGTGGTCCTCCTAACCGACTGGGGAAGAATAGTTTCGGTGGTATCAGAGGAATGAGTAACATCACCTGAAGGGACTGATGAAGAAGAAGGTGCCCCCGGAGTCGAGGCAGGCAAAGATGTTGGGCATGAGACAGGTGTATTCAACTCTGATAGACCTCTAATTCCCTCTCTCCTCTGCATGTACACTAATGAATGTTGCGTGTACACTAATGGTGGCGCTGATGGTGGATCCTCCTGACCACTCTCATGACTCAAATTCTCCCCAGTATCCTTTTCTACTACCGGATCAACACTAGGACAAGGGCAAGGAACATCTCCAACTCGTACAATCACTGGCTCCACCTATCACTACTACTCTTCTCCTCTTGCCGTATACCCTTCGGATCTGACGAGTCATCAAAGACTGAGGACACTGCATGGGAGAAGTACGACTCATGTTCCCAGAACATGACATCCATTCTTACAAACAGTCTCCTTTCAATTGGATACCAACACACATATCCCTTTTAAGTAGCAGAGTACCCAACAAAAACACACTTCATAGCCCTCGGATCTAACTTTCCTACCCTTGGTCTGTTATCTAGTACAAAGCACACACAACCGAATATTCTCAAAGGAAGAATGTCTTCCTTTGAGCCTCTCCAAATTTGAAACGGGGACCTCCATTCCAACACGCGTGAGGGCGTCCTATTGATCAAAAAAGTGGTTGTCATCACAGCTTGTCCCCATAGGTACTTAGGGACATTCATAGCAATAATCATACTTCGAGCAACTTCAAGAAGATGACAATTTTTCCTCTCTGCCACCCCGTTTTGCTCTAGTGTATATGGACATGTAGTTTGATGTTGGATTCCTTACAATGACAGATACTCTGCAAATTGTCTGTTAGTATACTCTGTCCCATTGTCTGACCTTAATACCTTCACTGTTGCTCCATAGTGTGACTGAATGCTTTTATAGAAATTTTTAAAACATCCAAACACCTCACTTTTCGTCTTCATCAGATATAGCCTAGTAACCAAAGAGTAATCATCAATAAAAGTCACAAAGTATCGAAAATCCATTGACCGCTGTGGTGGGACATGGGCCACATACATCCGAATGCACTAACTCAAAAACACAAGAGCTTCTTCTATCAGAGCTGACGTACGAGCTCCTAGTATGTTTCCCAACTCACAAGCATCACACGAAAGTCTATTTTTGTCAACCTTCGTAAATATATGGGAATATAATTGACTCATAGTTGAGAATGAAGGATGACCCAATCGCCTATGATAAAGTAAAACCTTCTCCTCTGCACGTCTGCTCTCTCTAGATGTCTCGACCAAGGTTGAAAGAGCTGAGTCCAAACCCTTTCTATCCATGTACCATGAGCCGTTACGCCATGTCCCAGTCCCAAGAATCCTGTCTGTCCTCTTCTCCTGGAAGATCACCTGAGGAATATCAAATAAGACAGTACAGTTTAGTTGATGAACAATGGCATTTGATAAAGAGCAGGTTTACAGGAAAGGAATGAGCATGTAAAACTTTGGACAAAGTCATAGTGTTGATACAACGCACTGTACCCTTACCAACCACTGGCTGATCTGTACCATCAATTCTCTTAACATTTAACGGAACTGCTAGGGGAGCATATGAACTGAACTCCCAAGAAGCACCTGTCCCGTGTCCAGAAGCCCCAGAGTCAATGATCCAATCTGAAGATCCAAGAGAGGGAAAGGAGGCAAGGTCATTAGCCTTATCTCCTATCCCTATTGTCTTCAACTTCCGTTTGAGGACCTCGAGGAATACTCGATCCGTCTCGTCTATTGTCGAGGTGGTATGATAGTCTCCTTGTCCACTGCTTCTAGTATCAATTCCTTTCCCTCCACAACCATAATCTCGATGGTCAAACCATCCTCTTCTACTTGAATCTCTCTCCCGACATAGCTCCAGGAAAGACTGAATCAAGTGTCCTATTTAACACAATTGAAGCAGTTGCGAGTCTCTTGTCATACAACAGCGGGTTTTGTGTCTTAGTCGGGGGTTTTCTTTGTGTAAGCCCGCTTAAGACTTTCCAACCCGCCGGACTGAGCTTACTCAAGGCCTCTAATCCATTTTCCACCTCATCCTCATACTGTCTCGTCATTGTTAACACAACGTCTTCAACTTATTGATCCTCCAAATGCCAACTTCAAGATCCCAATGAGTAGCTAGTGCAAAATCGCAGCAAAAGCAAGGAGCCATCTAAAATAATCTCTGTTAATCCTCCACTGAAATAATAGCTTTCGGAGTAATATGACACACCAAATCGGATCGTGAAAAACAACACACGATCTCTCTAGCAAGCAAAATGCCAAGCAACTAATTAACATCTCCCACCTCTTAACTCCCAAATTACTCCAAAAACATGCCTAATTGGATTTTTCAAGTTTAGGCAAATACGATAAATTCAATTAAATAATTTATCATATCCGATAAAACACCAATATACTTAAAATGGCACAAAATCAACTAAAACTTATTGGACTGTTGCGACGAGTAAACCAAGACAAAAATTCTATCTCCGAGCTTCGGCGTTAGCGGGTAGCAACGGCGCATGCGTATGGCGGTGGCACGGCCTACGCAAAGAAAACTCTCCTCACGATGATCGCAATGGCGGTGATTTCTGGCGATTCTGATTCTAGATGCGCCCGAAAATGGCAGAAAACCGATGTAGGTCACGTTTTCCAGTGACGGCGTGTGGTGGCCGAAAAAAATCGAGTGTTGAGCAGATCTGATAGAGGAGGATATGGGCTACGTTTTGGGACCGATTCCGGCGTCAGAGAAGCAGTAATGGTGCCGAAATCGGGACGAAAGTGGTGAAGACGAAATGTGTATTAAGGTTTGAAAAACTTGCTCTAATACCAAATTTTAAAATAAAAACAGGAAAAACTCTTTTGTATTAAATCTTGTTCTTCTTCCTACATCGATTCTGTCTCATTTATTTATAGAAGGTTTTCTTACCACTACTTTAATATACAAACGCATGCATATCAATAAATGAGGCGTGATAGACAAATGAGGCGTGCATCTGCTTTCTCGAATGTGCGTTTGCTTCCTTGACTTTGATGTAGTGTCCCATTTATTGTGTCTAGTGTGTTGTCTTCAATTATTGTTCCAACAGAGTTACAACATAAATGGGTTATAATGGATAGTTTTGGGGGTGATATGAAGTACATAAGGGTTGTGAATGATCAATAAAGAATTCACCTCTCTTAAATAGTTAGAAAGAAATATATGTATGGCCACTTGTAAAAGATCATTATGAAGCCTTTGATTAAAGCATGAGTTTGATTAAAAAAGAATTTTTAATCAATACTCAAAGATCATGATCTCTAGTACAAGAAATATAGAGCATATACAAAGAGGATGACAAATAATCGCTATATGCTAGATTGGGATATGATTAAGGTGAAGGATAAGAATTTTATGAGAATTAGTTCTTGAAAGAGATAGTCTCCTCATATGACTATTTTCAATATTTGGGTGACCATAACATATTGTTAGATGTCACTGATGGTCTATGGACATGAATTAAGGATTAATGAATTAAAGAAGTTTAATTAATTAACCATAATATAATTATGTTAATTCATGGTTCATTGACAAGTTATTGAAAACGTATAGGGTCACACACATTAACATCAAACTCTTGAGGGACAGAAATTGAATCAAGGAAGAATTAAAAGGCCAATTCCATAGAAAATTTGATTCTTGAGGGACAAAATGTAATCATAGGTTCACAAACAGAAATATAAAAAGGTTGTGGGATGTATTGTATTACATCAAAATATCACATTGGTGGATTCTTAGTTTGAACACACTAAAGAAGTTAGTGGAATGTTACCACACTCACATATAGGAGATATGTAGAGTTAGTGGTCATTTTATTTCAATTAAAACACATGCATAAGATGCATATCCAATTAGATTAAATACAATGAGATGCTCACATACAAAGAGTTGTATATACAGGTTGAGTGAATGAGTTCTATAAAATCGTGGGTAGCTCAAAATCATGTACACATGTATGGCTAGGATTAAAAGTTAATCTACTAACATGGACATGTGTTTGCATCTCAAGGCCATGCCTTACTCTATAAATACCTTAATTCTTTCATATGTGAAAAAGTTTATGCATTTTCTTGGTCTTGATATATAAAAGAGAAGTTTCTGCTCTAATTTCTCACACTACCTGTGATCAACTTTGAGAAAAGGGATAAAAAAAAATGATCTTGTTTTTCATCTTCTTGAACCACAAATGAAGAGCTAACACTCTATATACATATATATATATATATATATTGTTATACAATGTATTATATAAGCCTCCAAAAAGGAGACTTACCTTGAAGTAATTTTGTGAAACCTCTAAAAAGGTATCACTTTCTCGTTAAAGGTATATAAATTAGTATGGATCATAACTCTTTAAATTTTTATTATATATACTCGTTTTACACAGTTTGCTCTACATTCATATTTAATGACACGCAGTACAATCATGAGTTCCTTCACAATGGGCCACCGCCCCATCCCTATTCATTCACTTCCAGAATATGTGCTTCGCACTTACCATATTTATCGCCGCAGGTCAAAATTCTTGCCTCTGCTCTTATCAACCACACCCTTCTGGCCTTCTCCACGCCCATCCTTAACGTTTTGGCATGGAGAAGTGGTTCTGGCAAACCGGGAACCAAGCGGTTTCTCGCTGACGTGGAGGAACTCTTCACCAGCATTGGAGATACCCTACATGAAGCAAAGAACAATCGAGTTTTACTAATCAATTCACGCGTAAGAAGGCGTGGCGCTCGCCCAGCCGTGGGACGGCCTTTGCCAGCTTGCCGGGACCACTTAAAAATTCAATCACGAATACACTTTGTGGTAAAATCAAAATCATTTGGCAATAAATTATGAGAAGGCGTGATATGATACGTTACAATAAATGGTTATATTTGCCCTGTACAAGAAAAATTGTCATATGTTATGTTATGTTTAGCGTCACATTTTAAAGTGATTTTACCTTAAAAAAAAAAATAAGATAGTGCAACCAAATAAGGTTAATACCCTGAAGACTCAACGTATACCTTATAAGGTGACTGAAAAAATAAGATAATCGAGCCTTATCAGTTTTTCATTCCAGTTTTACTCCTCATTTTATCGAACAATTAAGATTGTAAGGTTATTTCTAATGGCCAATTGGCCTAATATTGATTCTATATTTATCTTTTCTTTCCTTTTTTTTCCTTTGTGGGTTGCTTGTTGGGGGATACACGGATTTGCTTTATTATCCCATTTGAGGGTATAGTTGGTTAGTTCATTGATCATTGAGCATGTTCTTCTTCTAACATTCTTGTTCACGGGAGAAATTAAAAGACTCATTTCCATCAAATTAGCATCGGATATGATACTTCCATAATTGATGTTATCATGGCTGCATTTGCTTTACATAATTAAATTAGAAAAAAATTCACAAGATGATCTAATGTTTACTATGTTGAGCTTTGTAGATCTAATTAGAACGGATCTAATAAAGAATAAATACGACAACGGATTCGTACCTTAATGCGGAAGCGTATAGCACCGCACTGTTCCGATTGATTATATCACGAACATGAATAGGAGTCTACAAGAGTCTCCTTGTAATCCACGAACTCAGATCTCCACCTTCACAGATGATAAGACAGCAATTCGAGAGAAATTATATATATGATTCTGGGTCTTAACACATGAGGATATGATAATGGTGTAAGTAAGGGCCAATTTGGTATTGTAGATGGTTTAACCTGTTTTTTGTCAAATAATCCGGGTTTGCCTGACATTTTGTATCATGCCTTCCAATCCGCATGCCCGTCGGATTACTCTTCGGGCAAGGACAAACTCGGACAAAGTTGGGCAAAAATATAAAATTTAACCCAACCATCATGGTGGAGTTGGAGTAAACTAACTTAACCAGTATATATGAAATACCTTTTTTACCCTTAATTTTCAGAATATTTACGTTAATAGTTAGCTATTTAAATAATTTTTTATTTAAATTATCTAAATAAATTAAATTAATATATTAATTTAAATAAATTATATCAATTTATATAATAATTTGAAAAAATTAAATTAATTAATATATTAATTTAAATCAATTAATATAATACTTTAAATAAATTAAAATAATTAATATAGTAATTTAAATAAATTAAATTAATTAATATAATAATTTAAAAATAAATAAATTAATTAATATAGTAATTTAAATAAATTAAATTAACTAATATAATAATTTAAATAAAATTGAAGTAGTTTTTTTTAAAATTTATATGGTTTAAGTAATGGCATATTAGTAATTTAAGTTAGTAATCCGTATAGTGAGTAATTCATGTTCTGAGGAACAACTACCAAACATCCTAAACCAACTACAGAAAAAAAAAATTGAATGTCTCTTATCAAACGCACCTACCCGTGTTATCCCCACAATAATCCGTGAACCTGGTTTACTCTTGCCCGACTACCAAACTGGTTGTGCTGCTGCTGTAGTGTACTACTTGTTCATAGTCTTGTGATTTACCGTGCAATAGAAAAGACGAAAATTTACTTTGTTTTCCCTTTTCATTAAATTTACATGGACTTTTAGTTAGTTTGTTTGTTTTTTAGATAAGACATGGACTTTTTATATGCCCGTGAGGCGGTGTGTGAGTGTGAGGTTATCTCGCCGAAATACGGACGATGCTTTTGGCTCAAAAAATCCCTCGGTGTCGGTGGCGACCGCCACCCCTATTGTCTAAGAAAAAATAGCATTTTTTTATTAAATTTTATGCTTCCCCTCTCGATTTGAATCTTGTATGCGGTTTCAGGTTTGTCCTCCCACTGTTTGAGACTAATACATGCGGAAAAAAGAAAATAAAATTATTAGGTTTAGATTTTGTTTAACTTCATTCTTAGGTTATTTTATCTTATTTGACCAAAATAAATCAGTTTAATCAAATAAGACTATTTCGTGAATAACCATATTTTACCTTACCAATTTTCTAACCACCTTATTTTACTAAAAAGAACTACTTTGGGGAGTGTTTGAAAATTTTTGTGCATTTGAAAAAGAGTTTTACTGTATGTTTTTACAAGTTCTTTTTCAAAGTTGCACTTAGCTTTTCTATAACCAAAATAGTTTTTGGGATTTTTACGATAATATCTTTTCACGGTGACTTTTGTAAAAAAATTTGAGTAAATACAAAAATCCAAATCTACGTTGGGATTACTTCTGTAAAAGCTCATTTTCAAAGTTTTTTTTCAAAACACAGGAATTTGCAAACAATCGCTCACAAAATAAGCTTTTACAAAAATAATCTCAGCCTAGCTTTGGTCTTTTGTTTTTGTTGACTTTTTTTGCACAAGCGGCCGTACTATTGCAAACACCTCAAATTGTTTTTAGATAGTTACCCCAAAAATTACTTTGACGATAAAAGAAATCAAAAGCAACTTTGGAGAAAAACTTACAAACACCCTTAATTTAAGATTAACTTACAAGTATGATTATTTCAAGACCTTTTATTTCTCTAAAATAAATAAATAAATCTATAACCACTGAACTTTTACAGATTCATGTAATTTGTTAACAATAGATCGTTGGAATATAAAAAATTCAAGTCAAAACTCATAAGCACAAAAACTTTTTTATTCGATTTTGAATGAAACAAACAACAAGTTGGAATGTGTTGTGAATGAATAATCTACCTGCATTGATAGTGATATGTACAATAATATGCATGGGTTGAGCATGACAAATGTGATTGTACTTGTCAACACAAGGATGAATAATCTAGCATGCAATATGATGTGCAACTTAAGATGATGCATGAGTTTTTGGGATAAGAAGAAACCAACACCTCATTCCCTCAACCTCTATAAATAGGACTCTACCATGGGATGAGAGATTGTATCAAAACATTGAGAGAAATGGTAATGAGAAGAAGTGTAGAATTGTTCTTTTGGAAAGAGAAAATCTTTCGGATATTTATCATCCTTTATATACATCATAATGATATTATCACTGACTTTACAACACGTTATCAGTATTACTCTACTGCCGAGTTACAAGTTCGAGGTAAAATTATTCAGTTAGTGTTATAATGTCTAATCTTTTCCAAACTTGAGTTTGTTGCTCTTGACATCGCCGAAATAAATTACTTGTCATGAATTCTTGATACGAAAATCCATTTAAATGCTATGGGTCTCGGAGACACCATAAAAGATGCAAATAAAGCATCTCAACAAGATAATGAGAGAAAGTCATGATATTTATTCGTCACTATATTGATGAGTGGCTCAAAGCATATACCTCACTATAAAAGATCTTGCAGATCTTTAGAAATGGGCGTGATATGTGTACCCTAAACCCTAACCCGGGGAAAGTAATTTCTTGGAAAACAGCTTCTTCTTAGCTAATTTGTGGTTCCAGTCAAAGAGCTGAAAGAAAATGCCGACACATCCTCCCGGTGCCTGGTGTTTCTTCTCCACAATAGCCAAAGAAGAAGCAGTTTTCTCAACTATATCATTCATGCCTCTAGTGCAAAAAAATGAATCTTTCTTCAAGGGTGGAAAAAATTCTCACCCCAACCCAGAAATTAAGGTGCCTCTCCCTAGCAAGCAAGACCCAATTATTTTCCTTCGTACAATTTTCCCCAGTAAAAATTGGTACTCTTTTTTTAGTACTCTTTTTTTCCCCAACCCAGAAATTAGTACTCTTTTTTTCAAATTCAAGAGTTACTTTTTATCATCCAACCATGAAATGGTTTCAAAATGAGTAAAAAGAGTTGCCCAAAATGAACAGAGCCATGACAATACCATGTGCACGCTTGAGGTACTTTCAGTTTCAGTAGAAAAATCCCAACATGAAATGCCAATTTGTTTCAGAGTATGAACAGTGAATATGTTTGTTGCCTACCCCCATTTCACGGAACGAGTAACTGTCCCAAACAAAAGCCTGAAACTAATATCAGATGTACCACAGAGCGAGAAGAGTGAAAGATAACCACATATGATTCATTCTGATTGCGATTGAGGAGCTAAAAAAGCATACTCATGCGAAATAAATGCAGATGGAAGCAAAAAATATATTGACAGTTCAAGCGAGAAAAAGGAAGCGAATGCACCAAACATGCTAAAGCATTCTTTGCTTTTGGAAAAACCCAATAAAAAACTGATGAAGCTGGAGGAATTTTTTTGCTTCCTCTTGTTCTTCTGATGAGTTGGTAGCTGACAATTGACAAAATCTGCGCCGGTGAAAATGGCAACTCTCTGAATCTTACTGCTATGAAGAAAGAGTGTGAAGAGGATAAAACAAAATGGAGTGCTCCACGCGCAGGTTTAAATTTAGCACGATAATCAATGAATTAAGTACCTTGTTTAGTGCAGCTTTCCATTAATTTTTACCTTTCTGTCCGCATTTGGCATTAATTTTTTTTTATCAATACACAATAATATTTAAACACGTGAACATTAAGTAGAATTGGTTTATTTAAAATATTATTTAATGCAAAATAGATGTCTCTACTCTCTAGAATCATTCCATGCAACAATTCATTATTTTATGATACCAAAGGCCTCCTTCGTTTTACAAACAATGATAAGCATGCCTAATGTGAAATGTTAAGTCTACATTAATATTTCATTAGATTGTAAATATATAGGAAGCATCAAGTCCGAACTTCCGCTATCGCTATGTGGAGGGGTTTTACGTCTAGAGCGTAGATATGGGAACTTGATATTGGAATATCCCACGCGCCTTGAACGGTGAATTCAATGCACTCACGGATTAATGTCATGGAGAAAATGTTTCGGCATTTTGTGCTTTTCAATGAATATAAAAAAATATAGTAAAAGTGCTTCAATTTTTGTTTTAAATGCCTTTCAAATATTAATAAATAATTAAAGTTTTATAGTTTAGAGAAAGTTCATAATAGTACCTGAATGAATATTGTTGGAAAAAATATATATGTTAGATTGGCTTTAAATCATTTTGCAAATATTATTTATTTAGTTTTTTCTTCTCAATTAAACTGTTTTCACCTCCCCCCTCAGAATTCCAACTATTCTTAATTTTAATACAAACTATTGCAAAAATACCCCTTAAAAAAGTAAAGCTCCTTTTTTGTATTTCATAAGTCCACTTCCACTTTGATTTTCTAATTTCAATTTTAATTTTAAATTGTTGGGTTTAGGGTCTTCCTCACTTGAATTCGATGGAAGTCGATAGGGCTGTAAATTGTAATAAATAAGAGTCTGGTATAATCTTGATTCACAATTACGTTCTATAAATTCATGCATCTTACTATTGAATGTGTGACTGAATAATGCAGTGTTGATTTACTTGGTATGAATTAGGAAATATCCCATCAAGGAGTACGATATTGTTTTTATCCAAGATTAAACCCTAAACAGCGTGATTTAAATATTTGTACAAAAATTAGATCAAAAAAAACAATTTTCGTATGTACATGCGACGATAGGGTAGCATACTAATGACTCACCCCTATATCTTCATCTGCATAGCCTCCCCGGCTCCCCACCCCGTTACAAATAACTGAACCCTTTACCCAAAACTTTGTATCCACAGCTTAATGTGTAGGTATTTTTTTGTATAGAGATTAGAGATAAAGTTATATTGCAGCCAGGTGTCGGGGATTCAAAATCCTGCTTTAGCCTATGCCTACGGCCCCCTTTTCCCCTAGTATCCTTTGGATTCAATGTTGCTTCTCTCGTGGATCGAATGATGGCACACAATGACCTAGAAATTGGAATTGAATGATGAAGACAATAATGGGAGCTAGGGACCAAGATAAGGCACTGGACCCCTACAAAAAACCCAAAGGACTAAATTATGAAGACAACTAGGATTCGTCCAAAAGGCGCCCCACAACCGCAGTGCAGTGCCTACTCGAAAACTTTACAAATTCATCTTGAATTTCCTGTGTTTGTTGGGATGGATTGGTTCTCATGCTAAATCAGGCCTGAAATGAACCACATGGCCCATTAGAAGACCGACTCTTTAGAAGCCTGTTTTTTTATTTCTGTAAATACAATATTTTTTTATTTTTGTTTTTCAATAAACAAGATATTTCATTACAAATAGAGAGACTTCGATCTACATCCATTGTAGTTCCTCCGTGTCAGTCCAGTGTCGTGTTTACATATCAATACAATTTTCATCATTTTCCATTATCCTCCATCCCCATAGTTGTCGGAACCTTGTCGTGGCTACCGCTCCTTTCCGCAATATAAATTCACAGTTTATATAAGCTGTTCATTAATTCCTGATTATGGCATCATTATAATTTTTGTTTGGTAATTCATTAACAGGCTCAGCCAATGCCCCAACTATCTCTCTATATATAGGAAACATCCATTTTCCTATATTAACATAATTTATCGTTTAATAAATATCGATTAAAAAATTCTTTGATTTTATGTTTAATTATTTAAGTTCTAAAGTATGGGATTTATAACAATTATTTTTAATTATTTAACTATTAAATAAAATTCATTCTAAGTCAATTAATTGGACTAGTTAATTTATATTATTGGGCATTTTAATTGCGAATGATTTTTTGTGATACTAAGGGTGTGTTTGGTACCGGGGTAACTGTAATCCATGATTTCGAACAACTGTGGGGTTATTTTGCCTAAATTTGTGTAATCCCCCGTTTGGTTAAGGCCATGCGGATAACTAGTTTTGGATTGAAGCTGTTTGGTAGTCTTGGGTAACTAATGGGTTTGACTGGTCAAAATTTTTAATTCATGGTGAATAGACTAAAATACCCCCACAGTTACTTCAAACTTAACCATATCCTTTGCCATTTCATATCCAAATTAAAGCACCAAATGCTGCACTACACAAAATTTCCTCCTTCACTTCCATGGAAAAACCATTTCGTCTTGGGAGTTAGTGTTCTTTTTTAGAAAATGCCCCTGCATGTGATAACATCAAAATGCAAAATATTGAAATTCCAACCAGTAACATCACAAAGCAAAATATCCAACAACCTAATCGTATCCATTAATGTTATCATAAACATATGATGTCCTCAAAATCTAATAAAACAGATAAAGTTAGGTCTCAAGTATGTCACATCCAGCAACATAAAATGCACATAAAGTTTTCAAGTCAAGCCGCCTACATTCTCCCCAAACCAAATAGCCTGATGACTTCATCCCTCACTTTGGTATCAAATGTGGTCCAGTAGTAATAATGTCCATCGTGGCGGAGCATGTGATCGATGAATCAAAGCCTTACTTCCACATTGAGTTCAGGGTAGTCTAGCAGGTGTAGCTTCAGAGTCTTGGTCTTCTTCTCTTTGCACTTTTCGGCATCAACATGTGTCCCAAACACACTGGTACAAGCTATGAACGCAATGTCTAACTTGGAGAGTGTATTCTGAGCTGTCGTTTGGATGCTAGCATTGCCTATGGTCTCGGAGGTATTTTGCTTTCCACGCCTATTACTGTCCCGGGTAGTAGCATTTTATGTCTGAAAGGTGGGTGGAGCTGGCGTTTCTTTGTTATTTTCTGAATCATCTGTTGATTTGGGAATTCTTCAACTGATTTGGGACTAGGTTTCCCAATTGCTACATCGTCCCTAGCACCGGACCCCGTCGTGCGAAACTGCCAAATAGCTCGGACCACAAGTCATAATAGGGAAATGTTTTCCCACAAAGCGACAAATACTTTTTGTTGACCTACAAAGCAAACAACACATTCAACAACTATAACATAGCAATCATAATTGGGA
>JAOWBN010214556.1:0-13667 GCA_028565015.1 Pinguicula moranensis
GCCGGAGCCCCTCCACGGTGCCAGAATTGTGGTGCTTATTTTTTAGAAAAAAAAAAGCATGTTAGGAGGTGCTTATTTTTTAGAAGGTTTACCTTTTTAAAATATGAACAAATAGTAGAAGGTTGGCTGCGCAAAACAATTATTTCGTAAATCCAGGTTCTTAAAAGCCAATTATAATTTTAAGAAGGCTACGCAAAACGGGCCTTAAATCTATCCAGAAATTCTAATATAAAAATGAGGTTTTGCTTTCCAATATATTTTTTTTTAATATCGCTAATTAATTATTTTATAGGTAAATAAACTTTATTTATTAACACATCTTCTATCTTTGGCGGTTGTCTATGGGTTAGTTTGGTAGCAAGATAAACAGCTCATAATATAAGGAATCTTAAAGTTATACACACGCACAACCTTTTTTTTTTTTTTTTTTCCGATAGCGGGATATTCCTCCAGATGTCCAATCCAAACAACTATATCTAAATTGAAAATTGGCCGAGTAATCCATTGTTGCGTCTTCAAATTTACCATTCATTTCATCACTATTGATGTTAAAATGTCATCCTTTATATATATTTCCACTCATCGACAAAATCACACTTCGCCTCTTCGATTCTCTCCCGCCACTTCATTTCCTCTCCCACAGTTCAGAATTCGTCTTCCGTATTCCGTCACTTCATTTCTTCTCCCGTTGTTGAGAACTCGTCTTCCTTCTTCCAGAATTCGTTCTTACAGGTTCATAGCCATCCGTCTGCAGTCACCTAGTCGCGATGACGGAAAAGGTAACCTTTCTTTAAGATTTATGTCCTAATTCGCGGACAGTGGTGTGAATTCATGTTCCTAGTTGCATATTCATTAGATTTGATGGTTTTGTATTAGATTTACCTGAATTAGGTTTGTATCTACTATTGTTGATATGCTTGCATGCAACACGATTCAACTATATGGTGGTATTGGAGTATGTTCAGACAATTTCTGAAATTGTTTAATCTTACGTGTTCCACAAATTTTACTGTTCTAGTGTTGTTAACTGTTGAGATTCATTTGTTGAGATTACATCTCTACCTCACATTCATTATACTGGGATTTTGTATCAATGTTGGCATTACTGTATAGATTTTAGTGTTGGTTACTATTTTTTAAATTTTGAAAAAGGCTAGTGTAACAGCCTCCAAGCACAGAATTTACAAGAAAGCTACTGAGACTATCTCAGACTTAGGGGCTTTGATGTTGAAGGGTTCAAAGATGTTGGATGTCCAAGCTAGTTCTACCACCGACACAAACGAGAAGAAGGTTATGTTTATATTCGAGACCCTGAAGGATTTTCCATCTCTTGTATACGAGCAATAGCTGCATATGGTAAAACACCTTATGAATGACTGTACAACGTTTGTGGTATGGAAGATTTAGGGGCATGCTAAAGAGAGAAACAAATGAAGATTGTATTGAAGGGGAAGCAAGATGGGCGATTCAGTTGTCGATCGCCGAACCACTAGTTTTTTCTGGTTAAAATAAAAAACGTAACCTAAACTATGGGTTTTCGGTTAAACAGGTTGACGGTTTTCTCCGGTTTCGGTTGCCGATTTACGGTCTCACAATTTCGGGCAGTTTCATGACGGTTCTCGCACGGTTGATAATACGGGTGTAACCGACTTTTTTTTAGTTTTTTTGAATTTGTTATTACTCTAATTTCTAGTTGCCGATTTACGGTCTCCTGCGCCGGCGGTCGACGTAATTATTTTTTTAAAAGTTTTTTATTATTTTTTGTGTGTGTTTAGTTTAGCTTGAAATTTAACTTATAATTATAAATTTATAAACTTATAAATTTTATAAAGTTATAAACTTATGAAATTTATAAAAGTTAAAAATTATATAACTTATAAAACATATATCTTATTAAGTATGAACTTATGAAATTTATAAAAGTTAAAAACATATATTATTTATAAAATTATAAAAAGTTAAAAACATATATAACTTATAAAACTATAAAAATTTATAAAATTTATAAAAGTAAAAAATATATATAACTTATAAACTTTGTTAACTTATACAAGTAAACAAAGTAGGGGTTAGACTCCGGTTTTATGACAAGGCTTGCCTAGTCAGCCGTTTGCCCAATCTGCCCGGAGAGTCGTACGTGTAGGTCCCTGTGAACTAGTCGACAAATAGTCGGATACCACTGGTTATCCAAAAAAAACCTATACAAGTAAACATCTTATAAAAATCTAGAAAAAAAATTTGAATGCGGAAATTCTCTGGACTAGCGCGCCTGCATAAACAATATTTTGTTCACTGTTCATCACCTTCCTTGATGACTCTGGTCGTGAAATGCCATCGTAGAGCCCCCTCACTCCCCAACCATTGTCCTCTCCCCGAGACTGCCCCACGCACCCGGGGAGCCAAGCCCCTCTCTTAAGCCTATAACTCACCCTTCTGCCCTCACCCTTCTGTACCTCGTTTCCATAACATAGAAGCTTCAAATCTGAAGATGAATCCTTGGTCTTTGCGAACACATCAACGAAAAAAGCTGCAAGAGCTGTCATAAGAGTTGCTAAAACCACCTGTATCTACCGACTAGACAGAAATAGCATTCACAGATGCAAATTCTACCAGTTGGTTGGATATAGTTAAGCGCAAATCAATCCTTGAGCGCCTTGGGCCTAAAGTCATCCCACAAGAACCCCGGGAACCAGTACCAAGCCATTGCCCTACATTTTTCTTGTCAAATTTCCCGACAGATTGCTCTATAGAGTATTCGAAAAGCATCCTGATAAAGCAGGGAAGTGTTGGTATGATCAAGATTGCTTGGAAAGTGGATAAACATGGTCTGCATTTTGGTTTCTTAGTCTTTCAGTACCCGGTGGATGATGTTGAGCTTAGATTGTTCCAACTGAACAACATACGGATAAGGTCTTACAGGCTTCATGCCAATGTTGCTAGATATGAGAAAGGTGTTAGACATGAGAAAGGTTCAGCCATATCAAGCTATCCTAAAGCTGAAACTATTGTAGTTTCACATACGGTGCCTAAGGTGATTATGAAGTCCCACTTGGAAGCTATACCAGTTGCTTTGTTAGGAAAGGGACTAGCTCCTGGGGCCTCCAAGAGTATGGAAAGAGTCATACCCAAGAAAACAATGCCACAACTGGTACCTCCTAAGAAGGATGAATGTGACTTAGCTTTCTCCTCGGACAAGATTGATTGTGGATTGAGAGTATCTGATGGATGGAAGACCCTGCAATTAGAACTTAAAGATGCAGGTTACATAAACATCATTGCTAGTCCCTTAGGTAATGGTAAGATCTTATTGTGGAAGTAGGAAAAAGCTGACCTACTTAATCTGGTCGAAGAAGATATGGTCTGGTCAAAGAAGATTTGCTCACCAGTCTTGTAGGATGAAGGTCATAACATATAATGTGAGAGGCTTTTGTAGCCCCGGAAGGAGGAAGAGAGTGAAAGAGCTTATCCTGACACAAAGGCCTGACTTAATCAGCCTACAAGAGACAAAAATTGAGGTATTGGACAAGAAAGTCTGTGATCTCTTGTGGTATGATGGGAATTGGTTTACCAAGGTGCGGTGGGTCCTGCTGGTGGACTAATTTGTATGTGGAACAAGAATAAGTTCATTAGGCAAAGTCTGCTATTTGGTACTGGAATTCTTGGCATCTCAGGAAACTGGAATAGGGAGTCTACACAGTCCAACATGCTGAATATTTATGGCCCTGCTGAGCTGGCTCTTAAGCCTAAACAATGGGTTGAAATAAAAGCCTTATATGTTGGGAAGGAAGATGACAACTGGTGCTTAATGGGATATTTCAATGTGGTACTAGATCAAAGTGAAAGGAAGGGCACAACAAGTAGAAGTTATGCAAATGAGATTGTTGGTTTTAGGACATTCATTAGGGATATGGACCTGCATGATCTTCGAATGGAAAAGAGAAAGTTCACAAGGTACCTTCGGTCTCTTAAAGTCATGAGTAAGTTGGATAGATTCCTGGTGAATAGCAGTTGGTTGGGTCAGGAGGTGAACTGGATCCAAAACGGTCTTGAGAGGGACGATTTTGATCATTGCCCGATCCTCCTAAGTCCTAAGTCTCTAAGGATGTTGGATGTGTGGTTAGAGGATAAGGAATTCAACCAACTAGTTGAAAATATTTAGCGTAACACATCCTGTAGTGGCTATGCCAGTTTTAGGCTAAAAATCAAAACCAACGCATTACGGGAAGGGATCAGAAAATGGAATCTGGATGTACCTAGGAATCTGAAGGATGAGAGAAAGTAAGTGCTCAAGGAACTGTTTGAGCTGTACCTCAAAGCAGAAGAAACACAACTTAACGATGAGGAGCAGAACACTCTTAAATCCCACAAGGAAAAATTGGCTAGGCTCACAAAGCTTTCCGATAGTGTATACTTTCAAAAAGCAAGGATTAATTGGATCCAAAAGGGAGATGCAAACACAAGTGAATTAATAAAAATGGGAGAAGAAACACGATGAATGGGGTTTGGAATGGAGATAAATGGCTGGAAGATCCATATCAGGTGAAGGAGTGTTTTAAGAGCCATTTTGAGGAAAGGTTCTCTGATGTGCCTTGGAACAGACCAAGGATATCTGCTTCACTATGCTACCAACAGCAACAAAAAACGACCTCATCATACCTTTCACAGAAATGGAAATCATGACTGCAATCAAGTCTTGCAATAGCAGAAAAAGTCTGGGGCAGATGGACTGAACTTTAAATTTATTAAACATTTCATTAATCTCTTTAAGTCTAACATCATCCAAATGTTCTTAGAATTTTACAGGACACATCACCTTGGCTGCAAAATGGGGCAATCCACTCTACGTGCAAGACTACAGGCCCATTACATTGATTGTCTCAATGAAAAAAATCCTATCTGAAGTCCTAACAAATAGGATGAGAGAGGTGCCATGTGATATCATTTCCCCTACACAAATGGCATTGATCAAAGATAGAAAACTAGTGAATGCAATTCTAATTGCTAATGAAGCAGTGGATGAAGTCAAAAAGTTGAGAAAGCAAGCCATTATTCTTAAGGTAGACTTTGAAAAAGCTTTTGACACTATCAATTGGCCATACCTGTTTGATGTACTAGCACAAATGGGATTCCACCATGCTGGATCTGGTGGATAAGGGAGTTGTTGCAGTCAGCATCTACATCAGTGCTTTTGAATGAGAGTCCTACTCCAGAGTTCTTCCCAAAAAGAGGACTGGACAGGGAGATCTCTTTTCTCCCTTCCTTTATGTGGTAGCTGCGGAGGGCCTCAGTGCTAATTAATAAGGCCATTCAGCTGCAAATGTTTAAGGGACTAGAAATTGGGAAAGATAAGGTGAGGCTTACCCCACCTATAGTTTGCTAATGACACCTTGATGATGGGGCAGGCAAGCTGGAGCACAATCATCACCTTCAAAGCAATCCTGAAAAATTTCAAGTTGGCCTCTCGTTTGAAGATTAACCACACAAAGAGCAAATTGATTGGCACACATGAACCAGGAATTAGTGGAAGACATGACAACATACATGGGATGTGGTACATGGACTCTTCCATTTAAATATCTGGGGCTCCCTGTGGAGGCTAATGCATCAAGAGTAGTAACTTGGAAACCTGTCATGGATAAATTTTGCAAGTCACTTAACCTATGGGATCAGAAGTATCTCTCTACGGGGGGTAAGTTGATCCTAATAAATTATGTTTTGGCCTCCTTACTTTCTCACTTCTTCTCCTTTTCAAAAGCTCTTCAGCAGGTTCTTAAAAAGCTTATATCCTAGACAAGGTCTTTATTCTGGAATAACAAACTTGGACAAAATATAACTTGTTGGATCTCGTGGAAGAAGATAGCATCACCAGTGGAGAGGAGTGGTTTGAGAGTTAGATGTCTAGAGAATTCAATGAATCCATGATAGGAAAATGTGAATCAAGGCTACTTGTGAGGGAATCAAGCAATTCTATAGACCTGCTCAGGTCTAAGTATGGAACAGAGGGAGTGCTGACAGTGGAAGTGCATCTGGAAGTAGGATAAGGGGAAGAAAAGAAGGAATGCGTATGAGTTTAGCTGGTGAAGGACACAAGCTGGATGAAGCACTATATTAGGATCAGGGGGGAAGTGGATTTGGTGTGAAATTCCTGCTAGATGGTTGGCACTATAATACTCTATTATCAGTCATATACCCTAGGCTATTCAAAGTAACTAGAAATACAAAAGTTTACATTACTAATCAAGGATATTGGGACACAATCACGGTGATATGGATGTGGACTTGGAGCTGGAGGAGGCAGCTAAGAGACGCTTAACTAACTGATCTGGATGATATGATTTGTTTCTTGCAAGATAATTCTATTAGCATTACAGGTCAGGATGGCTACTTCTTTGAGGATAAAAAGGACGAGGCTTACACTATCAAAGGATTTTACCACAAGATAATGGACCTTAAACCACCTGCATACACACAGCAACATGCAGGAATGCTATCCGCCATATGGAACAAGTTTGTGCCAAAGAAGATAACCATCTTAGTATGGAAGCTACCGCAGGATGCCTTACCTACTAAAGCAGCCCTACAGAGAAGGAAAATCATACCAGATAATCAGGATACCCCCTATCCCCTTTGTTACATGAAACTGATATACATCTATTTTTCCACTATCATATAACTGTTCAGGTATGGCAAGAGCTGAGGGCATGGCTGTCCCCAACTTCGATGATCTCAGACTCACAAGTTCCACCCCTACAAGTGTTTCTCATTAGCAACACCTCAGCAGGTTGAGATCGAGAGAAGGAAAACAATATGGTATGCATTATCTTGGAACATCTGGTTAGCCAGAAATGCAGCCCACTTCCAGGTTGCAGAGACCAATGCCATTCAGCTGGTGGCTAATAAACAAAGGGTGACTTTAAACCATTCTCATACTCACTCAATGACTAGAACCTGTAGCCACTTATCTGCCTTCAACATCGAGGATAACCAAAGATGTACACAGCAGATTCATGGACAAGACCAAGCTGGAACTGAAGATCTCCTACGTACACACAACAGAGAACACAACTTGATATCCTGTATACTAGATCTTCAATCCAAAGTTCCTCTCCTCTTTCATTACAGGGATGACTCACTAATACTCAACTGAGTTGCATACCAATATCCAAATAAAAAGTGGAATGGATAAGTTGGCCGTCATGACTTTGAGGTTTGATGAATCTTAGCTGATATGTTGACGGTAGTAAACTGAATGCTGAGTTGCATAGATAACTACGAAGTTAAGGGGAACCATGTATCGACACAATCCTTAGCTATTATCAGGAGGAGTGGGATGGACGTTCAGACTTGTGACTATGAATCAAGCATCAGGATATGCATACAGAAGACACTATCTTTCATACTAGCTGACTCTCACCACTCAGATATGGGAATAAAAGAACAATCCCATAACTAATCAAGCAAGCAGACTGAGCTGTGTACCAGTCCTATAGATTGATATGTTGACAGTTATGACTCATGTATGTCATTAGATGCATGTTAAGTTGAGCAAAGCTCAGCGATGAATCCTGTATGAAAAAATATGAATTTGAGGCAAACCTGAGAAGCTACACGTTTGGATCAATTTTATTTTGATCCCATTTTAGAGTATGTGGTAGTCATGCAGATGATGATTTTAAGGTCAACTGTACAGTAAAGATTGTGATCCATGGATGAGAATCATTCTCTCCTAGATCCCATCCTTGTAATTATTTTTTCTTTCTTCATTTTTGTACATAAACTCTTGTTCTTACATAATCGATTTTGGCATAACAAAAAAAACTTTAAAAAAGTTAAAAAACTTATTACTAATAAACTTAAATTTTATATAAAATTAGAATAAAAATTATAAAATACAAATATATAATATAATATAATAATAAACTTATATAAAGTTATACTCATATAATATAAATATATATTTATAATATTTATTATTTTATTATTTTTATTAATATAATTAAGAAAAAAAAGGAAAGGTAAGGGCTTGAATTCAACTATAAATAAATTAATATTTATAATCAAATTGCCTACGTATAATTTATGTATGCATACATAAATGAATCAAAACCCACGTAATTCTCCAATTTCTTACCTTAATTACTTATTTGGTCACTCGAGATCGGTTGGGCTTGATGTGCTTGCTGATCCCGTATCTTTATTTGGGTCGAATGGATCATCTTCAACCGGCGGATGTTCTTGATCTGTATGCTCCGCTGCTATCCAATCTTGTAAGTACGTTTGATATTCCAAGTTCCAAGGGCTTAAGTTTGAACGATGGTCGTTTAATAGGTACCATCCCCTGCTAAATGCTTGTTCTACGACAACGTTTAAAACTTGACATGCTAGAACCTCGTATGCCATGACCAATAATATTGGAAAATCTCGTGATTTTTCCCCACCAGCCAAGAATATCGAATATATTCTCATCCTCTTCTACACCTTTTTGTGCAATCTCAAAAGTAGTAGATAAGTAATGGTCAAGTTCAACAAACAAAGGCCTGGCACGTTTACCGGATAGTCAACTTCTTAGACTCCCTAACCTTGAGGTTCCACTAGAACTACTTCCACCAGAAACAGATACGCTAAAAGACTGAGTCATAATGCCTAAGCGTACTCGATATTCTAAATATAACTCATTTAATGAATCATATACACTTGTAATTATTTCTTCATAATATTTAATTGGTTCATCATACTCGTATTTGAATTTACTGTAATAATCCTCTAAATATATTGTTAAACCTTGTAATTTAATGTGTGAGTCTAAGACAGCTGCAATTAGGTTAAGTAGTAGTACTAGAAGATACTTACACCATTTTTCTCTAATAACTTCAAGGTAGATTGGAAGGCAGTTTCTGTTTCATACTTTTGTATCGTTTCTCCTAGATCAACACAAATGGGAACAATTAGATGCGAAGTGGGTTTATATACTTGAGATAATTCTTTGTTATAATCCTTAAAATATTTTAATAATACTAAAAGTTTTTCAGTATCTTTCCAATTTATCGGGTGTAAAGATATATGATTGTGGAATGTATTTAAAAAATCTACACATTAACTCTTTATAAGGAATTATTTGAGTAAGCATATAGTAAGTTGAGTTCCAACGAGTTACTATATCTACGCTAAATTGAATGGGCCTAAACCCATTTTCAAGACAAAATCTAAATCATTGTTTCATTACGTTTGGTCTATTTGCTAAATTTTTATGGCTATTTTAATTGGATTTATACTTAATCAATACAGGTTAAAGCATCTTGTACACTCAAATTAATAATATGACAAGTATATCTAATATGAAAGAAACGGCCACCAAACAAAGAATCACACAATTCTTTTAATTCAGGTATTGATGCATCATTAGGAGCTGCATTATCAAAAGAAATACTATATATTTGTTATTATAAGTTATATTCTTTTAATTTACTTATTATCATGGAGTTTATATTAGTTGCAGTATGTTTTTCATCTAACAACCTAAAAACTAATATTCTTTTCTATATTTTTCATTCACTATCTACTCAATGACCAGTTACCCCCATATAAACATGTTTTTGTCAATGATAGGATCGTATATCACTACATATAGAGACTTTTGATTCCCTCAAGTCGAACAAAGTTGAACTAATTTTTGCTTTCTATTATAAAAATATTTTTTAATATCACTAGTGTGAGATTTACGATTGAGTCTACTAAATGCGACATTTAAGCATGTGTACACATAATGTTCAAAGTAATGACTTATAGGAAATCTAAAAGGAAGACCATTCATACAAATTAAATCTATTAAACCATCCCTATTTCTATTTTCATTATATCGAAAACAAAAACTAGAAGAAGACACATCGCCACCGCCACCGCCACCGCCACCGCCATCCTCAAACTAGTTGAAAGTTGGGTTTGACTAGGGTCTATTCCATATTCTATCGGATGTACCATTTTTATATGATTGTTTAATGATCCATAACCTCCACCTTTAAATTCAAAAAAAAAATTAAGCTAAACTAATTCTTAACTAAAAAAATAGCCTAAGCCTTAAGAAGTTTGAACCGATTCAGCAAGTACTTAGGTAGCCGGTGGAATCACAATGGTCTCACTTAAATACCAACTTTCTAAACAATATTCGTTATTCCACGTGAGAGCCCAAATATTTGGTGGAGAATGGTCTCACTTAAATATCAGTTCTAGACAGCCTCTCACGAGCACAGTTGCTGCGGAACTTCTTTTGACTTTTTAAAATAAAATAGTTAAACTAATACTAATATTCAATAAAATAAAGTTTTATATTAATATTCCATAAAAAATACTTAAATAATACTAAATTTTTGCCTTTACAAAAATTGTATTTTGATTTAAAAAATCGGCATTTTGCATAATAATGGTCTGGGCCTTTTCTGGAACTGGAACCTTATCTTAAATTTGAGTCATATTCGAGATTCGCTCATCTTATACTATAGTGTGTTGACGTTGAGTTTAAGGCTGAGAGGTCGGCGACATCGGTCAAGATGGAAGATTTCAAGTTTAGGTAGAGAACAAAATCTTCGTCAGGCTTGGGCAACTCCAAATCCAACTCTTCCAAAGCAGTAAAATCAATATTTTCGTTAACACATGAAATGTCATCTCAAAATTGGGGCGGGAGACGTGGAAGGAGGTAGTGATGAAGAAGAATAAATATGAGATCTTTTTGACAGTTTCTCGATAGAGAAAAATAATAAATAGAACAATTGCTAAATAAAATGTCTAGTAGTAAGAAATCGAGAATCAGACTGCAATTCCAAGTGCTAATAGTAAAGGAGACTTAAGAGTGAGGGAGAGAGAGTAAGAAATTTGTGTGAATGAAATAAAGAGGTGAGTAGGTACTTATATAGGTAAAAAAAGTAGACGTTACTTTTTGACCAACCGCAAAAATCCAGCAGTCAAGCGACAATCACTATTTTTTGAAATTTTTTTATTTTTTTTATAAACGGTCGCTTGACCGTCGTATGACTCTTTTGAATTTATTTATTTTTATTATTTGTTTTATAAATGGCAGTCCGTCCGCCGATCTCCGGCTAAATCCACCGGATCCGGCGGTCAAATATTTTATTTTTTATTTTTTATTTGTGGCTATGATTTTAGTTTTTTGTGTTTAGTTTTTTGTTTTTATGTAACTTATAATTTATAAAGTTATAAAATTGTTAAATTTATAAAAGTTGAAAATTTATATAACTTATAAGGTTTATTAACTTATAAAAATTAAGAACTTTTAAACTTATAAAACATATATAACTTATATTATAAAGTAAAAAATTATATAATTTATAGAAGTTGAAAACTTATATAACTTATAAACTTCATTAACTTATAAAAGTTAAAAAATTATATAATATATAAATTTATAAAACATATATAACTTATAATTATAAAGTTATAAACTTATAAAAATTTATAAAAGTTAAAAACTTATATAACTTATAATGTTAAAAAATTATATAACTTATAGAAGTTGAAAACTTACATAACTTATAAACCTCATTAACTTATAAAAGTTAAAAAATTATGTAACTTATAAGCATATAAAACATATATAACTTATAATTATAAACTTATAAACTTATTAAATTTATAAAAGTGAATAACTTATATAACTTATAAAAGTTAAATAATTATATCTTATAAAAGTTGAAAACTTATATAACTTATAAACTTAATTAACAAATAAAATTTAAAAAATTATATAACTTACGAACTTATAAAATATATATTTTATAATTATAAAATTATAAACTTATAAAAGTTATAAAAGTTAAAAATTTATATAAGTTATAACTGTATTAAGTTTAAAAGTTAAATATTTATATAACTTATAAACTTTATAAACTTATAAAATTTATAAAACCTATATAACTTATAAAGTTATATACTCATAAAATTATAAAAGTTAAAAACTTATAAATTCTTATATAACTTATAAAATATATATAAATTAGAAAGTTACAAAAACTTAAAATTTTTATAAAAGTTAAAAACTTATCAATTATATTAACTTACAAAACTTAAGAATTTATATAACATATAAAACTTAAAGCTTATATAACTTATATACAATATTAAATTATCAACATATAAAAAATAAAATTTAAATAACTTATTAATTTATAAAACTTAACAACTTATATAATTTAATAATTTCTAAACTCTATTAACTTATAAAACATAGCAACTTATATAATATATTTAAAAAAGGGTTAGGGTTTAGAGTTAGATCACCGGATCAACCAGTCTCATATTTTTATTTTTATTTTTTTTGAATATTCCGATGGTCGTGCAGCTGCTCGACTGGCGGACGCCCTCTGGTCAAGTTGTTTATGCGGTTTGACAGGTAGTTTTTTAATTTTAATTTTTATTTCCAAAAAAGATTTCCCGGCCAGTTTTGTTTTTATTAATATTTTTAATAAAATTGCTGGTTTTCAAAACCATCAGATCTTTCTGGTCTAGTTGCTGGCAGTTTTTTAATTAACGGTTAAGAATGTTTATCTCTAAAAAGTGAGACGTGAATGGTGGAAACTCCCTAGGCGGACTACAAAAGTATTTGTGATGTTTTCAGAGATGTTACATATGCTATGTTTTCAGGCAGTTTCATCTTAATGCCTTTAAGGCTTGATATGTGTTTAGTTTGGTTTTGAACATATTCTACTTGAAGTTTGTTACTTATTCTGTTTGGCCAGGCTGATTTCTTAATGCTACACTTGATGTATTTTAGTTTTGTTGTGTCCAGTGATATGTAGTTTTCTTGTGTCAAGTGGTGATAGAGTACTTTTGAGCATGCTAATGATGCATGAATTGTTGTATTTAGCTCTTTATTATATAATATTTTAGATAGGATTGTTGTGCCCTTGTATGGTTCATATAATTCAGCTGAAAAGGATGCATTACCACCTGATAAAGGCTGCCACGGTCGATCTACAAGCTTCAATAAGAATAATAATGCAAGAAGAAGAAGAAGAAGAAGAAAGAAGATGGAAATCACTTGCTCATGCTTCAAAGATCAAGAGATATCTTGCTCTTGATAAATCCAATAATCAAGACCACAAACTCAGGGTCATCATCACTCAGATACTGATGATCTAAACCCACTTGATGAAGATCGGAAGCTGCAAACAGCAAAGCATAAAATCAGTCTGCAGGAAAAACAGAAAATGTAGCAGATAGAATCAAGTTGATCCTGAAGCGTTTTCCATGGACTACCATAAGTGCATCAGAGTGATTTACCATGATCTACCTGAAGCCAAACGTTCACATGCAGTTCAGGTACACACTAAAGCTCTGATGCGTGGATTTCATCAGACCATAAGCTCAGGAAAAATGCTGGAAGTAGTGAACTTGACCAGCATGCAGAGCTATAAAAAAAGTTTTGACAGTTTGGTTGTCTCGCTGGAATCTCGATTTTATGTCTAAGTCTTCAAGTGTTCCCTTGCACGTGCTGCTAGACAACCTACAGATAGAGATATAAAATCCACATTCAAGATAAATCAAGAAGAAGATTCAGTCAAAAATAACTAGCAAAACAACTCACATGGCATCCCTACTTTCAAGGGATTTGTTACCATCTTATCTTATCTGTTTTTGAGTAGCTTGCTGTGTATAAA
>JAOWBN010214567.1:0-13666 GCA_028565015.1 Pinguicula moranensis
AGCTTTATATCTATCAATCGAACCATCAGATTTTTGCTTAATTTTATATACCCATTTGCATCTAATGACATGTTGATAAGATGGTCGAGGACAGAGATCCCAGGTGTGATTATGAAACAAGGCATTAAACTCCTCTTGCATAGCAGTTATCCACTCAGAAGACTGGGCAACTTGTTGATAGGTAACAGGTTCTCGAGGAACATGAACACTGACTAGAGCCTGAAAAGGATGATGAACAGCAGTATATAGATGATAATCAGGAAATTGCTTAGGACGGATGGAACCTGTTTGAGATCTGGTAACACGAGATGATGGAAGAGGAGCAGGCTGTTCGGGTATGGCTTTCATTAGATCAGGAAATGGAATGGGGTCTGAGTTAAGTGGAGATGACCGGACACTGGAGTCCGCAACACCTGTAGGAACAGAAATGACAGAATCCATGGCTATCAGAGAGCTGCTGGGTGTGGTCACAGGGACGGGAGAGCTAATGAGAGAATCAGTGATGGAGTTGACTGTATGGTCGCTGGGTGAGAGCCTACATCAGCCGTGTCATGCAGCAAGGTAGGTGATGGTTGAGTGGGAGAACTGTCACGGGAAGCATTTTCTTGGGCAAGTGGCTCAATAACTAAGGAAGAAAAGACTTGATTGGTACCATTGATAGGTCCACCTGAGGAAACAGATGAACACGAAGATGGAGATAAAATAAAGCCAAGATTTGGAAGAGGTGTACCTGAGACAGATGAGTCCACTGAGGAGGATCGAGTAGTGGTAGATGAACTCGAGCAAGCCGGGAAGGAGTATTCATCAAAGATCACATGACAAGATATATATGTAGTGTTAGATGTAGGATCTAGACATTTATACCCAGTATGTTGAAAGCTATACCCAATGAATATACATTTTGAAGTTTGGAATTTTAGCTTATGAGTATTATATGGCCGAAGTAATGGATAACAGGTACACCCAAAAATTCGAAAGTCAGTGTAGTCAGGAGGAGAGCCAAACAATCTCTCAAATGGACTCAAGTGATGGAGAATGGGAGTAGGAAGTCGATTAATCACAAAAATTGCAGTAGAACATGCTTCGACCCAGAATTTAGTAGGTAAATGAGACTGAGCTAAAAAGGTAAGTCCCATATCAACAATGTGTCGATGTTTTCGCTCGGCAAGCCCATTTTGTTTAGGTGTGTGAGGACATGACATACGATGAAGAATGCCACATTTATGAAGAAAGGCCTTAAATTGAGTCGAGCAAAATTCACCCCACCATCGGTCTGAAATGATTTAATTTTGAATTCAAATTGGTTTTCTACCATGGCACGAAAAGTCATAAAGGTTTGAAAGACATCTGATTTGGCTTTTAGAGGATATAATCATGTAAAGCGAGTGAAGTCATCAATAAATATGACATAATAACGAAAACTATGAGTAGACATAATAGAATTAGACCAAACATCGGAATGAATAAGCTCCAAAGGTTTCAAAGTATCACGAGTCGATGACTCAAATGGTAATTGTTTATGTTTCCCAAGCTGACAGGGCTCACAAACTGAACAAGAACTAGATAATTGATCACATGGTAAATGAAGGCTATTGATAACACGCCTAACAATGAGTGAGGAGGCATGACCCAGTCGGGAATGCCAAGTAGACAAAGTAGGTGGAGTAGCCATCCCAACAAGAGCATGTTTAATATCAGAGGACGAAGAAGACTGACTCAGCTTAGAACGACTCAGCTTGATCAGGTACATCCCACCACTACTCGGTCCTTTCAGCAGTGTCTGTCCTGTTTTGTTGTCCTTAACCAAAAAACCAGTGGTTGTGAGAACAAAATAGCAATGGTTATTTACGCAAAATTTGTAAGCAGATAACAGATTAGCTTAAGCATTGGGATACTGAAGAACTCTAGATAAATGTAAAGGATGGAGAGAGCTATTGACACATAATGTACCAGTGTTCACGGTCTCTAAACCTGTACCATTACCAACAACGATAGAGACGGATGGGGAATAGGGTTGCTGCTGCATAAGAGGAGCCGTACCATTGGTTATATGCTCATTGTCTCCAATGTCCATGAACCAAACACTGTCATCTACATCAAGATTCACACGAGCATCTAGAGCAGCAAGTTGAGACAAAGGATGACGACCCTGATAGGAATAATTCATCCACTGGTAGCAGTCCAGGGCAGTATGATAATATCTGTCACATATCTGGCATTTGACTGCATTGGGTGGAGGCTCGAGCACGGACATATCCTGATTTGGGCTGGAATTATAGTTGGGCTGCTGTCCTGCTGAAAAACTAGCCTGATTTGGGCCGGAATTATAATTGGGCCGCTGTCCTGTAGAAAAACTTGCCGCTGGCTGACCTGATCCAACATGAAAATTAGGCCCCTGAGAAAAGCTTCGGCCCACTGGAGTCCTCCAAGTCTGCCCAATGGATTGCCTGCAGCGTCCACCTCTCGGCGGCTAGAAATTACCGCCTCAACTGGTCTACTGGTTCTGGAAGACAGGTCCGCTAGGCCCAGATGGAAAAGACCCAACTGACCGTGAAGTCCCATATGAGAATTGTCTTTGTTCTTGTTGCGGCGGCCGGGCAGAGGAGCTGTAGAAAGCACCAGTTTCAGCAAGCAGGGGCGAAAGTTTCGTGGAGTAGGAAATGAGTGCCTTTTCAAACTTCTCAAGCGCCATCGGTGTCTCACTTCGGAGTAGATTCAGATTGGCAATAAACAGATCAAATTGAGCATGAAGGCCCCCAACAATATATGAGATGCAATCGGCATCCGAGATATCAGTTCCAGTCATTTTGAGAGCAGCAATGATCTGTTTAGCAGAATCAAGGTATTCATCACATGTTTGAGCACCTTGAGACAAGGTTTGCAGCTTCCGTCGAAGGTCAAAAACATCGGTTCGGTTCTTCCCAGAGAATTTGGATACCAGAAATAACCAAACTGCAGAGGAGCGATTGAGATGAAAGACCAACCGAATAACTTTATCCGTAAGTGTAGAATTGAGCCAGCATAGGCAGTACTGATCCTTTTTGAACCAGGTAAGATAATCAGGATTCTGTGTCTTATGTTCATCACCAGCAGTGCCCGAAATCAGAAACTCAGTGGGTGGTTGTTCAGTGCCATCTACAATGGCCATAAGGTCACTGCTTAGAAGGATAGGCAAGATCTGCGCAGCCCAGATTAGATAGTTGGAACCTTCACACTTTGTTATGACAATGGGTGGAAGATTTGGTATGGTAAATGATGTTGTTGCAGCCATTGAGAAAGAGATGAAAATCTGGAAAATGTTGGGTTGAAAATCTGAAGGTAGAACTCCAACTGTGCTTATCAGTTGTTGTGAATTCGAGAGAAATCAAAATCGTGCTTCAATAGAATGAATCGTGAGTGATTGAAAATCTGAAGGTAGAACTCCAACTGTGCGTATCAGTTGTTGTGAATTCGAGAGAAATCACAACCGTGCTTCAATAGAATGAACCGTGAGTTGCTGGGATTTTTTGAACATAACAATCCCAACTGTACTTCTCCAGAATAACACAGGAAAACACTATGAGAGTAGACAAGATATTTTGCGTTAGCCTATAGCTCTGATACCATGAAAGATTTACTCTGAAACCATGAAAGATTTAAGAGACGTAGAAACAAGTTTGAGAGAAGAATTGAATGGATCCTCTTCAATAATCCGTATTACATATTATAGAGATATATAAGGAGTACAACAAATCTTATCCTAACTTAATTACACGTAGAATCAGGAATAAAATCAGGGATGAAATCAAGTGGGGTCACAAGGATTTGGATTTGGTTTTTCTTCTTTGACTTTATCACTAATATCGCTAACACATAGAGCTCCCCCTAAACCTAGACAACACTGGTCCTCCAGTGTTTATAAAGCAAGGAGAAGGATAACAGAATAACAAAAGCTACAAGAGAAGATCAAAGTAAAAACTAAAAGAAACAACGCATCTGAAGTGAAAGCGTGCTTAAAGAATCTAAGGTGGTGGTGACTGAAACTGGCACCATGAAGCAAACTGGAATCTAAGCTCTCTAACACCGGCCCTCAACTCTCTATGGTCGTCTCGGAATACTCTCTATGCTCAGACCAAATTGTCATTGCCTTCTACTGCACCAAACAATCATTATTGCATTCAACTCAATGTTCCAATTGTTTGTCTTCTGTATCTTCAGTGTATCTTGATGGCTGTGTGTTGACGATAGTACATGCTCAGAACCCGAGGCAACACATCGACCTCCCTATATCTTGTGATACACTCACCAAAGAAGCTACAACAATGCATCAACCAAGGACAGCTACAGGAGGATTGCATCAAAATGGTACAACAACACTTGCATGAAAATATTTAAGATATCGAAGAGACATAAGCAAAGAAGATTTGATATCTTGGTTAGATCTAGGAAGATTGCATTCTCTGTCTATAAAAAGACATGTAACTTGTATTCAAACTCAAGCAAGTATCAATGGAAAGCATGGTCTTCTTTACCAAAATTCCAAAACCACCATGGTTTCAATAACCTCTTCAGATCAGCTTGAATTCCCAGCTTCGGTCTAAATCCAACTTCTTGCATGAATTTTGTTTTGATAAGCAAAATTCTTATAACTATAAGAATGTACAAGGTTTATTTACAGGGTGTTCGCCCCCTTGCAATGGCCAAAGATTATCTACAGCCCTGCATACATGTTTGGGGGTTAATCATCCAGTTTGTGAACGAGTAGCTTATCACATAACTAGTTCTGCTAGCTTTAATCTAGTTCCAAACCACAATCTCTATTTTCTGGACCATCAATGTGAACCTCAGCACCTTTGTAATGTACTTGATTTCTTGTGCTCCATATCTGCTATACCATTGCCTGATGAACCATTTTCCACACGTCTGTTTTGATGTCCTCAAGACACCTGTGTAGAAAATTGTCAAGTGTGGATACCTATTGCTCGGCATAAGGTAAGTCTAACCATCTTCTAATTCTATACCATATTCTTTGCTGATTTTGCATTCTTCAAAGAGGTTTTCCATCCTCTGATTTTTCTTTGCATAGATTGCATGGGATAAGTTGCTATGTATGAATGATGTTGCGCTTTTGTAAATTCTTCAAGGTTGGTAGCTTGTCTGGTATCAATCTCCAAGTGTGAGTGGATACCTTAAGAGTATATATTTTCTCCAGACTTGTCATAGGTTCTTGGCCTCCTCCTGTGTGAATGGATTCGGTGTTGTTTGTGTCAAGCTGCAGTATGCTGCTTTGACTGTGTATGCTCCATCAGGATTATTGGTGTGAGAGTATGCATCTACCTCCTATTTCTGTAAACACATATCAGATAATCCATTTACAAGATTAGTAAGTTCACCCTCCTCTCTGTCATTCAACAATCTACGCCAAGACCATTTCCAGTCCCACACCCCCCCTTTCCACTCTTCATGATCTACAACAGTCCCACTTCTTAGGTTGTCTAGCCTATGTAATCTCTGATATTTGTCTTTTAATTTGGAGTCCCCCACCCACTTATCTTCCCAAAACCTCATTTATTTTCATCCCGTACCCTTAACCTTATGTTATCTTGAAACCATGCCTCTCTCCATATTTTTTGCAAGTCCCCCAATCCCTTTGAGGGTCTGAGTTCTCCTCTCCTTCTTCTATTCCTTATACTATCTGTTGTAAGTACATCCCTCCTTAACTCTCTTAGCTCTCCCACGGATATTGAGTCTTCCCAACTGTATTTTGATCTCAATACCTATTTCCACAACTCCTCTTTTCCTCCTAGGATTCTAGCCCCCCACTTCCCTAGCATAGCAATATTAAATGCAGCTAGATTTATTATCCCCGACCCCCCACTCTCCTTTGGTAAGCATATCTTTTCCCATTTGACCCAGTTTATTTTCTTTTTCCTGAGCCACCACCTCAAAAAAAAAAGTTCCTCCGAATTTTCTCTAGATGAAGGACTGTGGATATAGGAGCTAGGGTGGCCAAACGGTCCGGATCGGGAATCGGGTATCGGAAAACCCAAAGGCCAAATTCCCGATTACCCGAAAATGTTGGGTAATCGAGAATTCGGGATGGTTTTGGGTTTTGGGTAATTGAAAAAATGGAAAATCGGGTAAAAAAAATTATTATTTTTTACGTTATAATTTTTCGGGTATTTGGGTATTTTCCAAACCCATCCCGATACCCGAATTTCCAATTTTTTTGGGTAATCGAGAAATCGGGAAATGGGAATACCCGTCCCGATATCTCATTTGACCACCCCTAATAGGAGCTAGGTGGCATGTTAAGTAATAGATGGAAAAGCTGAAAGGACCAAGTAAATTAGCATAGTTTTTCCTCCAATTGATAGTTTTCTATTTTCCGACGACCCTAACACTTTGTTGAATTTGTTCACCACATGCTTTAACATTGTGGCCTTTCTAGGATTAGCTCCTACTTGCACTCCAAGGTAGGAGAATGGCAGCCTCCCTTCTTACAGTTAAGATATGCTGCCATGTCATCTAAGATGTTGCCAGGTAGATTGAACCCCATGAGGCTGCTTTCGGAGAAGTTTATCCTCATTCCAGATATAAGCTCGAAGTTATGGAGGATATCTTTAAGAGTCCTCACATTGTTCCAAGATGCTTTTCCAAAAAGAATGGTATCATCTATAAATTGAAAATGCGATAACTTGACTTTTGCCTTTCTTATCTTCACTGGACAAAACATCTGGTTTTTCCTTTACTGCCTGTATCATAGCTGATAAACCCTCTAATGCTATTAAGAACAAGAATGAAGAAAGAGGATCTCCTTGTCTCAACCCTCTTTGAGGTGCAACTCATCGATTGAATTGCCATTAACTAGAATTGAAGTTGTAGCTGACTGTAAGCATTATTGAAGCCACCAATTCTAGCAAGTAGGCAATCCTATTTTCTTCATCATATCCTGAAGATAGTTCCAATTCACCGTATCAAATGCCTTCTCAAAATCTATTTTGAAGACTATGACTGAAGCTCTTCTCTTTTGTAGATCATCTATGGTTTCATTAGCTATAATGACTCCATCTAATATATGTCTTTTGCCAATAAAAGTCATTTGGTTGTGCGATATGACACTGTCCAGTTCCTTCCTGAATCTGGTTGCTAGCACTTTGGATATAATCTTGTATGTGCAGCCAATTAAGGTAATCGGTCTATAATATGTGATTTTCAGAGGGGGGTTAACCTTTGGGATTAGAGTAATGTGTACAGTATTACCTCCTCTTGGAATCTTGCTGTTTATGTAGAATTATTGCATCATCCGATAGATATCTTGTTTCATGTCTTGAATGAAGTGTTTAATGAAGGCAAAGTTCAATACATCAGGTCCAGGGTTTTTCTTGCTGCCACATGCGTTTATTGCTACCATTATTTCACCCTCAGTGAAAGGGGATGTTTGCCTGTATTTTGCATCTTGTGCTAGGGTTCTGAGATGTATCTTTCCTATTGTAGGTCTGTTCTGCATTGTTTCAGTGAATCTATCTTGAAAGTGTCCCTTGATGTGTTGCTTCACACTCACCATTTCATCCAGTCATACTCCATTATACCATAGCCCTTGAATAGTGTTTCTTGTCTTATTTTTTCTCACACTTATGAAGAAGGTAGTATTTGTGTCTCATGGTCTTAACCAATTGATCCTTGATTTCTGAAACATAATAATTTCCTATTGTTGTGTCACTTCAATCAGTTTTTGTTTAAGCAAAGCAATTTGTTGTGAGTCAACTTGAATTCCATTAATCTGGTCAACCGCTAACTCCATCCTCTTTATTGATTCTAAGAGCTCATTCCTCTGTGAATCTCCTTCACTGGCCATTGTTTTGCTCCACTTCCTGATTTTTTCTTTCAATCTTTTTATTTTTTCTTTAATTGTGTATCCAGCATATCCATCAACTTCTGTTTCCCTCCAGGACGTAGTCACTAATTGGTTATAACTATCAGGCTCAGCCAATTATCCCATACTTTCAGTGGTTTCATCCCCCAATCTATGGTTTGAGTCCCTAGCTTAACCGGACAGTGATCCGAGTCCTCTCTGTTTAGGCCTAACTGCACCCAGTTTTTTCTCCCATCCAATTCTCATTCACTAAGAATCGATCTAACCTATTCATGGCTTTTAAAGAGTTCAAATAACAAAGTAAACTTGCGTTTTGTCATTGTCATGTCTTGTAATGCATTGTTCTTACCAAGTCTATGAAGAGGGTAGTTTCTCTTTCATAGTGGTCGTTGTGGTGCCTTTTCTTTATGTTCTGTCTAATACTGCGTTGAAGTCACCCATGACACACCATTTTTCCTCCTCTCTTCCTCTCTGAAGTTGTAGCAAACCATCCCATTGTCTTTTTTTTGTTGATACTTTTGAGGGTCCATATAATTTAATCATGTGTGACAGAGTCTCCTCCCCTTCCCAATATCTTAAAACTCCTAGAATGCCTTCATCATCTATCACACTATGTCTTCTGAATTTAATTGTATTCCATATGCATAATAATCCTCCTAATAGTCCCTGTAATCCTTTGTAAACCCAATCAAAATTGTTGTCCATCCATATAGTCTCGCAAACTCTTCTGGATACTATTTTCATTTTTGTTTCCTGTAAGCTCAAGAAGTCTACCTTATGTGTCCTTACTAGTTTATTTATTCCTCTTCTTCTTCCCTTCCCTCCTAGGCATTTGACGTTGTATGTAATTAGCTTCATTGTGGCACTGTGTTTGTTCTTCTCTCTAGACATTCCTTCTTTGAGATTGTTGTTGTTACATTTCTGTGTGCTATTTTCTCAAGTTCATCTATGATCAGGCTGTCTTTTTTAGTGTGTTGTATTCCAGGGTCTTTCCAATCTGTAATACCTGCTCAGATTCAACTCTTATGTTCCTTGAGTTTGTGGCCTCTAATCCTTCTTTTTCTCATCTTGCCTGACTTTGGTACCCTGAGTTTTATTTGAGAGTAGATTACTCCACTCCTCGATCTGTTCATTCTGACTACGTTGTGATGTTTTCTTCCATCCTTTGATGCTTTTCTGATTTTTTTCTCTGAGATTTACTCACATTGTCTAGGCTGCCAGTTTTTTTATTTTCTTGGTGTCTGAATATGCTGGCATCCTCCAGGTCCTTGGTAACTTGGTGTTTTGTTTACACTATTATCTTCTGCAGGTGTACTTACTATCAGATTTATGTCTGTGATATCATTATAGGAGCATATCCACAACAGTACCAGTATAACATTGTTAAGCTTTTATGCAATCTCTGTCTTCTGAGATTGGTGAGTTGCATCCTTCTTTGTGTTGTCTCTCTTTGTGTTATGGTATGGGTTGCTCTATCCAGGTCCGTATGCGTTTCTTGTACCACCTCCTCATCTTTTTTTGGAATGATTATCAACTCTCTCAAAATCTCCATCTTCCCAATCTTCTGGATTCGTAGGCCTAAGATCACCCTTTTCATCAGGTTTTTGTCAGAATTTCCCTCGACTACATCCTCCTTCCTTCTTATTTCCCCACAATTTTCTCCATCAACTGAATCAGCTTTTTCCAGTATTCTATCTTTATTAGACCATATCCTTTCTTAACCATCATGCTGAGTGTATCATCCTCTTTAGACGAAGTATCTGTATGATATCCACCTAGCCATATATCTTCTTCTAACTTCCTTTCTCCAACATCAACAATTCGGATCACATGATCTTGTACATCTATCTCTCTTATCTTTACTTGATTTATGCTCACATTCATGTTCACCTGGATGAGGATTTGGGTTGCTTCTAGATTTCGTTTATTTGTGGTCACCTCATCTATTCTTATCAACTGGCCTAGATCCGCCCCTATAGTCTCAAATATTTGGGTCTTCTACACATGGTATGGGAGGCCATATACTTTGATCCAGCACAACCTCTCCTTGATTGGTGGTTGATCAGTCCAGTCTCTTAGGTCTGCCACCCACTGATTGACCCGTTCCATGTCCATCTTTAATAGTTGAGGTAAATCTTTGCTTTCCGCTTCCTAAGTCAGAACCTTTCCAGCCCCCATTTGGCTAACATTCATATTTAAATACCCACCTCTTTTCAATTCCCTCCGCATTTCTCTCCATCCCTCTTTCTCATTCAGAGTTCCCACGTGGCTATGATTGAGCCATAGTGAATCTTGTCTAGTTGTTTTGAAGGTTAGTTTTACCTTCACTCCCTAGGGTATTGTATTGGTACTAACCTTAAGTCTTTGATTGTAGCATCCTCCGGGAAATTGGTGAAGTTAAATGTGTCGACCCCCTCTGCTTTCGAGTCTGCCGCCGTTTTGTTATCCTCAATCCTCAGACCTAATCTATTGTGCTCACTACCTGCGATCCCTTCTACTTTCGCCATCTCATTACTTCTATGCCATGCCACTTCACCTGATTTGTTTGGATTTAGTAGGTAGGGATTCTACGTTGACTATCTAGGGCTTCTATGATTTTCCCTTGCGTAATCTCTTGATGGAGACAACTCGACCACCGAGAAACAACGATCCATTTTGGTTTGGGGGCCATGAGTTAGGGTTAGTCCTATTGGCGATTGGGTGGGGGTTATTGGTCCCTACCCAGGCGCAATTGGCCAGCGGGAAGCGTGGGTTCAGTAATTTTGGGTACTCTATGACAAGGTGAGGGCGGTGTGACGGTGTGGAACGATGGGTTTCAGTCGGTTGATTATAGGGATTTGTGTGGGTTCCGGTCAAGGAGGGATGATGAATTGGCTAAATCTTTTCAACTTCTTGCATGGATTGGCATTGGATGAATATCTTAAGCCCTTCTTTAACATTTTGAACCTCTTCTTGGCATTGATTGTTGATATAGATGCCATGGATACTAGCAAAAGCTCAGTTCCTCAGAATAGATGCATGAAAAAAAAATTGGTTTTAGCCTATTAGCATCTCGTTCTTGTATCCAGTTTCACCTTGATTTTTTGGAAAAGCATGGAGATCTGAATGATGAACTATTTTGATGTTTTGCCTTTTCGCTTATTCCGCTTTTCATCCTCTTGTTCCCAACGTCGTTGTCCACGCAGATCCTCCCTTCTTATTTCAATTGCCGTAGACTTCCTACTCTATACTTCTGTTTACACATAAACCAGATAGAAAGAATCTCCCTATCTCACCTCACCACCCTTGGGAAAATCGCCTGGCGAAGGTCGAGCGCCTACCGGCAAGAAAGCTAACCCAAGTGAAGTCCCAAGAGAAGTTTAGAGAGAAGCTAGAGAAAGTAGTTCCGGTAAAAGTAAAAGGAGATGATTTACAATGAAAGGTGGCATTTGATGTGCAATGGGTCAAGGAAGGAGTGTCTTTAGTAAATGACCAATTGAACAGCATATACACAATTTAATATAACAACAAAGTTTTCATATAGTTACATTTTCGACAGAGATGACAACGTTTTTGGATTCATTACAATTCGTGTATATTGTATGCATAAAGAGATCAATTAATTATACAACCAGGCTACTGAAAAATAGAATAGTAATAAATAGAAGAAGTAAGTTTTTAAATAAATAAAAGAATTATGATACTTCTAAAAAACAACTAAAGAAATTTTGTTCTACAACAACTACTTCCTTGTTCCTGGACCTGGTAATTGGTACTGGTAGCATCCAAATCCAATCATCCAGTTATTATGCCGCGCTCGCACAATTTTCTGTCTGAGTCTTCTTACATTATTATAGTATCAGAAAAAAAGAAACAATTAAAATGGTGAGGATAATTCCGATGGCTTCACTTTCGTCTATCAGTTTTGTGGGAAACGCACGCTTCGCCGGGCCTTCGGTGTGCTCATGTTCTTCTCGCAGATTCAATTTATTTCATACGGGGAATGGTATGTTTTTCGGTCTTCGTTTTCTTGAATGAGATTCAATTCCGGATTGTCACTTCCTGGGAATAATAGTATATTAAATCGACGGCAGCATGTAATTTGCAAGATAGTTTACAGTCATGTGGGTATCTGCGGAAACAAATTGATTCCAACTTTCTCGTAATTTGCCGTCATTTAGTGTAATATCAGTGAAGGAAAACGCTCTATTATAGTTTTATTTGAGGTGGGATGAGGCGAATTGGACAGGTTTTGGTGTGCCTCATGGCTCATGAGTCAGAAGTGGTTTTGTTATGTTAATTAATTGCCATGAATGGCTTAATGTCGCATTTTGTACTTGATTCATGCATGATTCCCGAGTTGATCTGTTTTGATCAATGTGTATGGTAGATTTGATAAGTTCTCTAGATAAAGCCTGTGTTTCATGCTGCCCTGAAATCTATGATTATGTTCTCAAGGAGTAGAGGTTTTTCTTACGGGGGATCTGCTTCCATAGTGTGTTCGGCGTAGTAAAATCAGGGGTATAGTGACTTTTAGTGGAGGAGATGATTCCTGAAACACAAAATGGGATTACTATCTCCGTTATTGTTTTTGAGATTCTTCATGGATTCTGAATTTGGAAATAATGATTTAATTTTGTATATAAGTGTGTAAAAGAAATTCTTCTTCTGGTGATCTAAATGTATTTTCCAGCTGCATCAAGGCTGCAATCTTTTGGTCTTAGAACTTCTAAGCTGTTCAAAGGAACAAATGGACGAATATCAGCTAGTGCTGCTGGTGGCACAGCACAAGCAAATACTGTGACCACGCAAGAAAACGTTTTGGAATGGGTTAAGAAAGACAACAGGAGAATGTTACACGTTGTTTATCGCGTTGGAGACTTAGACAGGACAATTAAGTATACATTTTCATGTTTGTTGATTTTGACTTTCTATTGCATAAGAATTATGGTTCATGCATAAAATGATGGGTGCAGATTTTATACGGAGTGCCTTGGGATGAAACTGCTTAGAAAGCGCGACATACCGGAGGAAAGATACACAAATGCTTTTCTTGGCTATGGATCTGAAGATTCTCACTTTGTGATTGAACTTACTTACAGTAAGCTATCTATGGTTGATTGATTATTGCTTTCAACTCCATCTTAATGCTTGATAAAAAAAATAACCGATTTATTATTGACCAAGTCTATGCTTTTATCTATTGATGTCAGATTATGGAGTTGATAAATATGATATTGGATCAGGGTTTGGCCATTTCGGGGTCGCAGTGGACGATGTAAGTTTTTTCCTTGCATAAAAGAACTTACAGTGGGTTAAGATAACATGCTATTGCAAGTTTGATAGTTTTTAGTTTCATTGATTTTAGTTTTTCCTTATCCTTACTATTTTTTCTCTTTGCCTCCCTTCCTTGATAATATAGTGTAATATGAGTTATATGTTGTAGTTAACATTCTTTCATCTGGAAAAATAAATCAAGCGATACAGAGAGATTATTTGCACAATTATTATTGTGTAAGTGTTCACATTTCCACACTTGATGAAAAAGAGTAACCTGTTTCCTTCGTACTATATATTCTAGGTATTAGGAAAGATACTTCTTTTGATTGTTTTATTATTACTCCTCACAAAAGTTGATGGATGACCTATTCTTGTCTGAGGAAAAAAAAATACAATTTGGCGACCTTTTTCTTTTGTTCTGGTTGACTGATGGCTGACATGGAAACTGAAGGTAGCAAAAGCTGTAGATCTCATCAAAGCTAAAGGGGGTAAAGTTGCGCGGGAACCTGGACCTGTCAAAGGGGGGAACACTGTAATTGCATTTATTGAAGA
>JAOWBN010214588.1:0-13665 GCA_028565015.1 Pinguicula moranensis
GAACAAAATGATTCTCATCATCCATTATACATGAAAACTAACAAGAGCACAATGCTCTAGGTCACACTATACTAACAGAAACCACTTCACTCTTGCTCGGAGTTAGTGATATTGATCACCAACTCAAAGTTCCCAGCTTCATGTGGTAGGAGTTGTTTTATTGGTGTATTCAGTCCATGAAACTTCTTTTTGCTTCATGTTGAAACCGGCTTCATCTGGTCATTTCTTTCCCACGGTTGGTTCCCAGCTTCATGCGGTAGGAGTTGATGTCCTGAATACCCTGTCAGATTCACAACGCATAAAGACACTGTTTTGATGAGTCCCATTCTATTACATAAAGAGCAAATAGGTTTACACTCAACAACCAGTTTATGCACCATTTTTCTTGACACATTCATCTCATGTAGTGACAGCCTCAACAACCAGTTTATACAAGTTCATCTACACCAAATGTCTGCCATAATGTAGTCTTGTCCTGTTCAAAGGGCATTATCTTTGTAGTAATTCTTAAAATACTATTAAATAATAATGCTCTCCATGTAAATACCATTCAAATTTGCTCTCTCAGGTTGTTTTTAGAGTGTTTTCTCTCTTTATCATCTTCGCCACATACATTCTGTGCAAGCACCTCTCGCGGGAAAAGTTGGATAAAACAAATGGCATCTCATCTTGTATCTTCATATGCTACCAGTGAACTTGCTCCTAAGTATTCAGTTGGAGAAATTTGGATGAAAACAACATAATAATGTGCTTGGTATGCCTTTCTCGCAAACAAGAAATACTAAACACGATGTCTACACGGCATGAAACAAAAACCAACACTGCATCTACACGGCATGAATAACAATACATCCAAGTAGTCGCCAAAATAACAATACATCCACGTAGTCGCCAAAATAACAATACATCCAAGTAGTCACCAAAATACAAAAGCCATAATGCAATTGTCCGAAACAGTATTCATAGTAAGAACTAAGTCCGAACATGACAACTCACGTCGAATAATAACAACCACCTAAACATCGACATTGTGATCCAGTAGTAATAGTGCCTCTCATGTGCGAGGAAGTGGTTTATGAGGCTTAACCTCTCCACCAAAGTAAGGTCAGCATACTCTTGCAAGTCTTTTTTCAACTTCGCCGTCTTCTACATCTTCTAGTCATCCTTCAAAGTTTGCTCTTGCTCAGTAAACACATGCTCTGCACGCATGAAACAAATGTCCAAATTAGAAATGTTTTTGTCGGCCTTGCATGTTAAATTGGACTGGTTGGTTGGTAGTGCCTTCTTGCTTTTCCCTCGGCTGCAACTTAATGAACCATCTAAACCAAGGGCAACCTTCTCCTTCGTAAATGAGGTTGGCTTCTTCGGTTCCACTGAATCATCTATGCCTTCCTCGTAGTCATTGATGAGCTCGTAGTATGTACACGGTGTTGAAGTAGATTCTCTTTCAGCTGCGCCATGGTCTCGGACCCCTGCACCTGTGGCACAATATTGTCCAAATAGCTCGCCCCAAAGGTCATAATATGGGAATGTTTTGCCCCTAAGCTTTGAGTACTTGCTATCAACCTGGCCAATGATGACACAAATGAATAAATCATCATAAACAGAAGACATAGGTTATTCGAGACGTAAATTTAGAAATTATATTTACCTTTACATACTCATTCCACATCTCATCAGAGTCAACGATGACTGCATGCTTCTCGTGATCAATCAACACGCCACTCAGCTTCAAAAATTCATTTACCAACCTGTACATTTTGCTCCAAGTCTGAATCTTGTGTTCCACATTCTTTTCGGTTACGGTGCTACCCTCAACCGATGATCTCATCTTTGCCGCGGCTTTAGGGTACGTTCTGCGCTTCCATCCATGTCCCGCTTTCCAACCTTCAAGTGCGAGCTCCCCCAGAATGTGCAAAAAACTCCTCTCTTCGTCCGGCGTCATGTACAATTTCTTACTATTATGAGGATCAGGTTTTGCCTCGACCTTCATTTTTTTTCTTTACTTCCAGCGCATTAGTTCGGGGCCTCTTAAAAGTGGGTACAACAGCAACCCTGTGTCTCGCAGGAGGTGTCTCTATTTCCTCAACCATGCGCTTGGATGTAACCTCGTCCCTATCATCTGTTGCATCCATGTTAATGACCCTACATGAAAGAGAATACTATATTATGCAGAATCCCAACCAAAAAAAAAAGTCTCTGTTAAGGCCAATGCTTGGAAACGAAAATCCATGTTCATTTCTACATGAAAGAGAATACTATATTATGCAAAATCACATTCTGTTATGCAGAGAAACATAAATGCAAAGTCCTCATTATAGTGCAAACATAAATGCAAAGTCCCTGTTATAGTTCAAACATAAATGCAAAGTCCTTGTTATAGTTCATAAACTTTAGTAGATTTAACCTCTTAATCTGGCATCCCCAAAGACAGCAAGTTGAAGAAGCTCTTTTTCTAGTCCTGTAGGAACATCAAGCTAAACTTTAAGACTTCAAAGTGTGAACAAAAAAAGGAATTCTAAATAAACTAGTTGCTTAAATGCTGAGACATTAGAACACAGATTACTTGGTTATTTAATAAACTTTAGTAGGTCGGCTAATATTGTATTTAGAACACGGATTACTTGGTTATTTGGGTTGAATTTTGGAATCTTGGTTCGAACTTGAAAGTGTTTGAAAAATCTGAAATTCCAAACAGAAATTCCCCATTGATCATGTTGATCGTTGGGGAAGGAAGATTCTCCTCCTTTCATTCGGAATCCTGCTCTCGGGCATGGTGGTGTGGCTTTTGCTTTTTTGAAGTTTCGCTGTCGATTCTATGTTCATGTATGGGCGTTGCGTGCGACCTCTCACTAGTTTATATAGCAAGCCCATAGCCGCCGTTTGGTTGTGTGACTTTCAATAAGGGAACAAGGGAGGTGAGTTTCATAACTAGGCCTTCCCACTCGAGAGTAGAGATTGGTTGCTTTCTCAATGGCTGGATGTAGGTCTGCTTCTTTAGTGTGATCACCTCTTGGGGCTCCGCATGGATTTACATTGTTGGGATGGCATTAGGACAGTTGGGCTCCCCTTATCATGTTGTGTTAATCAAGGAACATCCTCCTTTTCTTCCGGGTTGCTTTTCCCCAGGTCAAAGTTTCCTCCTAAATCTTGCCACGAGTGGTAAACATTTTTTTCGGTGGAGGTGTGACTGTCATTTTGAGTTTTGTAGCCGGAAAAGATTCTCAATGGATATGATAAATGTTCCCACGAGTGGCACCAATGATGAAACCATGAAAAATATGTACGAAGGACACGTGTGTGTTTCGCTAATTTTCTTAATTTACACCATATAACTCATTGAGAGAAGCGATACAAAGAAATATTTTCACGTGTGCGACATTTTTTCCAAGCTTGTTTTCACTTTTGTCAGCGGCTCGAGGGGATATGTATGCCACACTGGTGTTTGTCCTGTGACTCGAAGGATCTTGTAGGTTATACGAGGTCATTTATTCTCAAGCTCAAATTATGTAACAACTAACTGTATACCCCGCTTGCGGGTTGTGGCCGCCAGGTCCCTATCAAGTAGGAATGATAATTTCGTCCTGCGCCCCACCCTAGACCATACATTATATATATAAGAATATAACATTATTCTTTTTTTCCCAGGCGGGGCGGAGCATAGGGTAGAAACATTTTTCCCATGCCGGGAGAGGCAGTGTGTCCTCTAAGGGGTGCAAAGACCTACCCCGCCTACAAATGCCCCACGCCGCATTGCAACATTATCGTCCCTATTGTCCAGTATGTGCTGTGATGACCTCAAAGCATCTTGTGGGTAATACGAGGTCATTTTTCCTGTAGTTCAAGTGATCTGATGGCACGAGGCAGATTTCTCAACGTGTGGCCAGTCCTTGGGGTGGTCAGTGCACTGACAAATTTTCTCCCTCAATTGCGAATGGGCTTGGCACTTAATGGGCAGATATTCTGAATCTAATGCAAACCAATCTGACATGCACGTGGTGTGTTTGTGGAGATTTCAACTCTATTCATCAACGAACGTAAACCACAATTTGCATCACCATCTAGTGAAATTAGAGATTTTGACCAGTTTGTTCTTCAAACTCAACTTATTGATATGTTACTCTAATGATGCCGCTATATATGGATGAATATGAGATATACCTCTGCGAGCTGATTAGGCGGATTTTTGGTCTCTTCAGAATGGATGTTAGAGTGGCCATGCTTGCACCCAATAGGTTTGGACAGAATGAGTTACGATCATAAGCCAGTAATACTAAAACAGGAAACAGTTTATTGGGAGCCAACTCCTTTCCGAATTTTGAACTGTTGGAACGAGGAAAACTCGTTTGTTGAGTTTGTTCAAAGATAATGGGATTCCTATGTCGTGAGAGTCTGGAATAGATATATCTTGAAGGAAAAATTTTGACAGTTGATGTTGGCACTAAGGACTGGAATAAAAATGTTTTTGGGCATGTTGGTAGAGCTATTAAGAACAAGTAACATCAGGTTATTCAATGTGAAGTAGTGCCAGAACATAGAAACTTAATAGACCTAGTGCTATAAGCCCAGACTGCTAAAAAGCATAGCTTAAAATATTGCACAACCATCAACACCACCTTTTGTACTAGAAATCTCGAGCGCTCTGGCTCAGGGAGGGAAAAAGGTAAGAAAAAGTTTTATCATGCTAGAATAAATAAAAGAAGCACAAAAATGAGCTGAAATGTCTGAATACAAGTGAAATATGGACTGAGAATGTGAGAGAAGTCAAGGCTGGAATCGAAAATCACTTTCACTGGGTTTACACATAATTTTTATGATAGATCACTTCTAGCCACTCTAGCTAGAAATGAGTTGAGTGCATATGGCAATGAGATCCTCACAACACCATTTACAGGAGAAGAAATTCAAACAATAGTTTGATCTTGTGCCTCAAACAAGAGCATTGGCCCTGACGGAGTAACTTTCTTCTTTATAAAATAACACTGAAGTACAAATAAATATTTCATTATTGCTTTAGTGCAACAGTTTCACTAGAGAGGTCAGCTGACAAAGGGCTAATTCTACTTGCATTGTGCTCAGCCCAAAGATTTCAACTCCGGAATATCGAGCATTATCGCCCTATATCTCTGATTGGATGCTCGTACATGATCTTGGCAAAAAAATTAGCCAATTTAATGAGCACCGTAATGGGAATACAATCTCTTTGAACCAATCAGGTTTCATCAAGGACAATCAAATTACAGATGGAGTTGTAATAGAGAATGAGGTGATTGTTGAACTCAAAAGAACAAAGAAAAAAGTGTCCTATTGGAAGTGGATTTCAAAAAAACTTTTGACTCAGTTGATTGGGGATAGCTCTTCATAATGATGGAAAAACTTGGCTTTTGAGCAAACTGGTGAGGGTGGATTATGGAATGCGTGACAACTGCTACAGCAAATGTCGTAGTTAATGGTAATCCCTCAAGTGGTTTTGCACTAGCAAAAGGACTTCGACAAGGCAACCCTCTGTGTCTGCTTCTCTTCCTAGTGAAGTCAAAAGGATTGCATATCATGATTGAACCGGCGACAAATTTAGGAAAGTAGTTAGTGATACATAGGGGTGGTCAATCGGGAATACCGATCGGTATTCGGTATTTCCGATACCGAACCGATTAAATTCGGTATTTAAAATTGGTTACCGTTACCGTCCCGAATTATCGAATTACCGATTTAATTCGGTATTCGGTAATTCGATAATTCGGTATCGGTCGGTAAAATACCGGATTACCGGATTACCGATACAAAATTCAGTTAAAATTAAAATTAAAATCCGGTTTAATTTAATAATCATTTTTATTATTAAAAAAATTCGGTAATTCGGGAAAACCGAATCTTACCGAATAACGAATCGGGATTATTTCTTAATCCCGATCCCGTACCGATATACCGAATACCCGATATTAATCGGGTATTCGGTATACTTACCGATCGGTATTCGGTATACCGAATACCGATCGGTATTTTGACCACCCCTACACGTGCATGCATTTGTGGATATTTTTGACACACTTAAGATGCTGGTGTAAGTAAAGAGACCATCCGACTCAGGCTCTTTCCCTTTTCTCTTCAAGACAAGGCAAGGAAAGATCATTGCCATCAGATTCATAATTACTTAGGACTACTTGAGGAAAGAGTTCTGGATCCAATCCTTCCAACCTTCAATGACTGCAAGAATCTTATGTGAGATAACTTCTTTCAAACACCGGGATATGGAGTCTTTACATGAAGTATGAGAATGTTTTAACTATCTTCTTAGGAGTTGACCTAACCATTGTTTGCTACATTGGAGACAAATTCAAGCATTCTACAATGGTTTGAAGAGTACAACTCGGAGAGAAATTGATTCAGCTACTAATGCAACTTCATGAAGAAGTTGTACAATGAAGCTTATACTCTTCTTCAAGCTATGGCAAAAAATTGTTATCATTGGCCAAATAAAATGAAGAACCAAAAGAAACTAGCTGGAATGTATGAAGTTGACAAGGTTGATGCACTTGTCACCACAATACGTGATATGAATGCAATGATTGAAAATTAGATGTCTCAAGGTTCTTCACCTAAGGCTACAATGATGGTGCAGCGTCTTGTGGAATATGTGGAGGAGTACATCACCGGGATTTGTGCCAAGAAGGGAGCTCAATCTAAAAGGTTCCAATGGAACAATTGTATTTTGTGGGAACTCAACAGAGATACACGGACAACTTCAACCCACAAAGAAATAACCACCCAAATTTCTCATGGAGCAATAATCAACATGTTTTGAATTCTCCTAAAGGGAAACCTCACACCTCAAGACCCATCTCAAATGGCACCCACTGATGATCTTATAGCACATATGACCACGACCACAAAGAGTACCTAGAACCTTATAGCGCAGCTGGCCACGGCCTCATTTAGTTTTATTCATGAAACCAGAGCAAACTTCAAAGATCAATCAGTGGCTATGCAGAATCTGAAGGCAAAAGTTGGTCAACTTGCCAAGCAACTCTCTAAGAGGAAGCAAGGGACATTACCTATCGCAGTTAAGGATAATCTTAAAGAGCATTGCCAAGAGCTTACTCTGAGAAATGTAAAAGAATTGGAAGAAACGCCAAGATCTGCAACCATACTCAAGAACAAAAGTAAGCAAGAAGCCAAGGAGCCAATACTTCTTATGGATCAAATTCCTTAAGTTCCTTTTCCTCAAAGGTTGAAGCAAAGCAAGAGCAAGAGAAAGGGCAAGTTGGGGACTATGAGATAGTGTCCCTGACTGAAGATTGTATGGCCATCCTTCAAAATAAATTGCCACCAAAGTCGAAAGATCTAGAGAGTTTTACTATTCCTTATTCTATTGGCAATTCTAAGTTTGATAGAGCATTATGTGATTTAGGTGCAAGTATTAATTTGATGCCTTTGTCTATTTTTCATCAAATTGGACTAGGGAAAGCTCGTCCAACAACCATATCTTTTCATCTGGTCGACCGTTCTATCAAGCACCCTAGAGGAATCATTGAGGATATCCTAATCAAGGTTGACAAGTTTATCTTCCTCGTGGACTTCATTATTTTGGACATGGAAGAGGATCGTGACATACCCATTATTTTTTGTAAACCGTTCTTAGCCACGGGAGGAGCCTTGTGCAAAAGGGTGAACAATTACTGTTGAGTACAATGTGAAGAGGTAAATTTCAATATTTTTGAAGTCATGAAAGACCTTAACCATCATGAGAATTGCTCGAGCATTGATGTCATTGATAATATGCCCATGGAAGGATGGGAGTACCACCATGATGATTTTGAAAATTGCTTAGTAAGTGAGAAGCCTATTATCTTGGAGAAGCCCATGGTCATGGATTGTGTCAAGTGGTTGGAGGGTAATGAACCCCTGAGAAGAAAATATTTTGAAAAATTAAAGTCCAAGTGGTTGGGCCCTTTTAAAGTAGTACAAATATTTCCTCATGGGGTTGTTGAGATCTCTCACCCCGACAAAGGAACCTTCAAGGTGAATGGCCAGAGATTGAAGCCTTATTTTGATAGTGGTATCATGAATGATAAAACCGCCATTCATCTCACAAATTGAGGGAGACTATTTCAAGTTAGTGGCATTAAAGAAACACTTCTTGGGAGGCAACCCAAGCCTTTTTGGTCCAAACAGGGATGTGTCCCCTTCCTCTCTCATATTCATTGATGTTCCTATTGCGATAACTATGATGAACTTTAAGTTTGGGGAGGAGGTGGTATATACTTGCTTGGGAGGAGAAGATTTTACTTAGTAGTTGTAATTGTTACTAGTTGTTTTACTTGTTTATGTGCAAGATCGATTAGAGTACACACTAATTGGATTTTTTGCTGATATGCAGGTGTGAGTAGCTGGAAGTTAAGCAAGAAAAGAGATACTGTCCGAGGCACTAAATGGAGTTGAAGCACATATTCTATAACCTCTAAGCCGTGGCCCAAAATTTCTTGAGTCGAGTCCTGTCAATCCCTATGCCATGCACTCCAACATAGTCCTCATGGCAGGAACCTGAGGCCTGTTTGAATAGAATCGTAAACTAAACCCCTCTATCGCTACCTCTCTTTGACGTCCAAGCAAGCGAGATGGTTCGCCCACCCATTTCATTTGTTGCATGAATAGTCTGAGCCCTCTCGTTATCACTCGAGCTAAGGAAAGACAGTGACGATCGGTACGAAAGGATCCGGCATAGCTTCTATCGACGTGGGAATTGTGATAGCAGGGTTCCTCTCTTTCATCTCTCCGGGATAGGGCATCAGCTGCCTTCTTTTCTTTCCCTTTTTTGTACTCATAGTCATATCCCATAAGTTTGGCCACCCTCACTTACTAGTATTGGTGGGCCCTATCATAATGGTATTCCCGAGTGCCCCTTATTTCCACTAGACTCACACGAAGTGGAAACTAAAAAGAAAAAAGAGAGAAAAAAAATCATGATCTTACTAGAGTTCTGTGGAAGACTCCAGTTTCCAGTGACACCACTGCCCCCACCGCTTTATTTGGGCACACCTCTTTCTCCTGAGGAAGTGAAAGACGTGTCCACAGAATATGATTCATTCTAAATGACACAACAGACAGCCCGAGGGGAGTACTATTTTTAATTGCTTATTTATTTATTTCCACTAAGGGCAGTGTTAGTTAAGTTTGGGGAAGGGTGCACCCGATACCTCTGCTGCTAGTGTCTCAGTTGGTTTTACCGTCTATTTTTTTTGTCTTGTTTTGTTTGTTTGCTTCTTTTGAATTGGACTTATTTTGTTTACCTACTGAGTCATGGGGCGGTTGTGTTTTGCTTGTCAGTTAAAATTTCATTATGTGGTTATCCGTAAACATGGCATTGTTGTGCATTGTGTCATGAAGTACTTGAGAATTATTTGTTGATGAGAGTTGATAAGTGGTGCATAGAGGGGACAATATGGAAGTGGGTTGATCTTTATAATTTTTTTGATTGACTAGGAATACCGAATGACTCTTCAACTGGAAGTAGCCCCTGAGCCTAAACAAACCAGAACAAGTGATGGATAGGAAAAAGAAAAGGCAAAAAAATAAAAAATAAAAGGAAATCCAGAAAAACCCAAAAGTATATTTTGTATTTTGATGAATAGCTATTCATTTGTTTATGTGCACTCAAAGATCAAGACAGCTATTCCAAGGAAAAACAAAGAAATAGCATCTTGATGTATATAAATGCTCTTAAATTATTGTATTCAGTAGTGCTCTCGAGTCCATTGTATGATTTCAATGATGAGTTCATGTAGTAGATTTAAAAATAATTTCTATCTCAATCCATGACTGCCTTGACATGCCAAAAGGTGAGGGTGGTGAAAAAGGTTGAAGAATTGAGTAGGATGAATTTTCAATGTTAGCATCGAAGAAGGAGATGTTCATCACAAATGGATGACCCACATTCCTACTTTGTCAATTTCTTGGATATGAAAAGTTTTCTTATATGGAGTGACTATGTGTGATGATGCATTATTTCTCGGTTTCTATGTTTTGCTGCGAAATTTGTATTTAAGTGTATCATCATCGGGGTTGCCCTAAGATTTTTAATGAGCTTTAGTATTTTCTTGAGGACAGACAAAGGTTTAAATTTGGGTATATTTGATATGTTACCAACTTATAATTGTCTTTTATGCTTAAAACATGTTGATCTTCAAGGAATAATTGTAAATTTGATGCCTATTTCTCATGTTTTACTTAGGATTGAAGATGATGATTGACAAACCAAGAAATTAAGGATAAATGACCAAAATCGCAAGGTCGTTGCCCCAAATTTACAAGTCGCAACTCCAGTCTGGATACAACGCATATATGTTGGTGGGAAAGTACAAAACCCTAATAGAATAAAAAGTGTAGATTGATTATTTTGCCTTCACTTTCGGGAGAGAAATGCCTCCCAAGCCCTTGATCTAAAAATATCTTCTCCTCGTGCACTTCTCCATAAGATATATATATATATAAATATATATATATATATATATTCAAGTGATATGAAATCAAGCTTGAGGAGGAAGCTTGATTGTTTGGGAAAATATAGCAACAAGGGAACTCACGACAGAATTGGAAGGACATCTCCTTTTTGGAAACTTGGAGAGGAAGGAGGAGCTCTCACCCGAGAGCCACTATTCTCAAGGGAGTTTCTCGATTATCTTGTGAATTCTAGCAAGATGAACTTAGTTTGTGTTTGTTCTTGTAAAGCCCATGCCTTGAGCATGGGCTAGTAGCATTTTCTATGGCATGATGTAGCCCTTGGTGAACTTAGAATGGTTATTTTGAATGTTTAATTTTTTAAGACTTTTTTTTGCTATGCCAAATTCATTAAAAATAAAAGATAAAGAGTACATATATAAATATACAAGGATCTAGCTAAAAAAAACAAGAAGCTAATATTTACAAAGACCATCGACAGTGTGTAGAGGTGATGCTTCTCCCCAGGGTTGTCCTTTTCATGCCATGTAGTTTTATTTTCCCTTCTCTCTCAGATAAGGTTGGTGGTGGTGCATGACTCCCCATGCTTCCTAGTTGTCAACATATTAGATTCCGGTTATTGAAATGTGGTACACAACTCAGTATTTAGATCATTGTCATCAACATATCAGCTATAAAATTTCGGTGCAACTGGATCTCAAAGTCATGACTATCACGTCATCAATCCCAATTGTTATTGAGGATTGATACATAGCTCATTTGAGTTGTACTGTTAATAAGAGAGGTGGAGGGGACTAACCACATTCCATGGGCTAGAACAACCCTGCTGATATCACTCCTCAGTTGCCACTGTTCATCCTTCATTGAAGTGAAGACAACTAGATGGTTGGACTAACCAGTCCGACATAGAGTAAGGGAAACGAATGTCTGTTCTCTTTGCTCTTATCTGTAGTCAAGTAATTTTCTGGATTGAGTGTACTATGTTCTGTGTGCTTTCCTCTATCTCCTGAAAGTGGGAGTTGTTTCTGGCCTTCCGTAGCTGCCAAATCATGGCCAACCATATTGATTTCCATCCATCTGTGTTAACTCCCATTGGTTGTGCGTCCATGAATGTCTGAAGAGTTGGAGCTTGTTGGTCAGGGAGTCCTTGTCTAAGAAACAATTCTTTTATTCCCTTCCAGACATTAGCTATGACTGTGCAGGATATGAAGATGTGCTCTGAATATTCAAGTTTTGTGTGACATAGTGGGAATGTAACCTCTTGCCCTTCAGATATAATGTGTCTCCTTTGTAGCAATAACTTTGTTGGTAGAGCATCTTGTACTGCCTTCCAAGCTATGATAATTATATTTTTCGGTGAGAAGCAATTCCAAGTACCTTTTAGCTTAACTGTTTCATCAACTGTGGTTACATATGGAGTTGCCTCGGTGATGTGGTTGTAGTCTGCCTTCGCTGTATATTTTCCATTGTTGTTACCATCAAAGGTGTACATGTCCTCCTCTTCCACCTTTGGAATGAAGTCTTGCAAGAAACACAATAAACTAATTAGATAACAGCTTTCATGATTCCTTAAATTTCTTCTCCAATTTAGTGACCAAGTCCATCTCCTATCCTCCCAATGTCCTGAGTCTGTTATGCTGATATCCTTGTTAGAAATCACTTTGTATAATCTCGGGTATAATGCTGCCAAGGAGGTGTTGTTGGACCCAACCAGAACTTGGTACCTTCTCCACTTTCCACTCTGATCTTAGTATTTTGGCAAAACTAACTAGCTCTTAATATTTCTGGTAAATCATTCCACCGCTGGATGCATAGCCTCTGTCACGTCTTCTTCAGCTTTTTAAGACTTTATTGAAGTTGTTTGATTTTATTGTGCTTTCTTGTTAACTTGTATATGTTTGGCCACCTCTTGCTAGTTCATTAAGTTTAATTGGAGGTCAAGAAACAAATATAAGTCTAGACCTAATACAACAAACTCCAATTAGCTTAGTATGAGAATACCTATGGGATTAATACTACCACGGAAGGTTTCGTGATGTTTAATACTTCTCGGTATATCTAGGCATGAGATCAAGAGATAAATGGTTACATATTGAGTTAGGGTTGTTATTACTCAAGAGAGATTAACAACTAAATGACAAATATTCGGTAGACAACTAGGTGAACACTAAAAAGGTTGAATATAGAATGAAACATTCCAAAAACACTAAGTGGTGAAGTCAATCACCCTATATCCTCATCCAACTGAATTTGTCATTTGCATTTTGTTTGTTAAACTGAAAAACACCAAAAACAGCCTCTCTGTCTTGTTTATGTTTAATTATATTCATGTCACGATAGTAGTTAGCAATCCATCAATTGATCATTTGTCCAAATTGCTTAAATCTTACTAACTTTGGTGCTTATCATTTGCAATCCTCGTGGTTCGACACTCGTTTTCATCACTTTATTACTTTTTTGACTTTGTACAGTTGCAAATATGTTATCATTTTACACGAAGTATCGATATAATTCAGGGTTCCTATGACGTGATCCAAGGTGCACACCACAAGGATGGAATGGCACAAAACCCATGGATGTCCCCTAAGGGGCCAACAACGAGAGGTAGGGATAAATGGCTCGAGGGATCAATCAAGGAATGGAACCAAGTACAATGTGGTGAAGAACCTATTGATGCAACCCGTGTTATGCCTAAAGCTTCACAAGAAAATAAGATGACATCCAAAGGAGTTGAGATCCATTGGAGCTCCCAAGTGGTCCCATTACTCGAGCTAGGATGAAGAAATTCAAGGAAGGACTTGCACTGTTGGTCCAAGACACATGAGCCGATTTTACAACCCCTACGAATCAAAGACACGATGCTCAAATCATCCACTTGGTGAGCCCATTTGAAGTGGGCATGTCCTACATGCTTTGGACATGTCTCATGGTCCAAGTTCATGGCCCAAGCTCAAAACACTCATGGATGATGAGCCCCATTTGGCTTATCTCAAGCAAACCCATCCGTGAAGCCCAATCTAGCTCAACGCCCACTTGTAAAAACCCTAATGCATGTCCATGCATGACTTTAAGGGCGTTTCAGACCTTTCACTCTCAAGACAAAGTCTACACTTTCAAAGGCCTTAAAGAACGCGGAGTTGGAAGGCTTGGTCATGCTTTGGTTGAAGACAAATGCATTTGGAAGGTTGCTTGGTCAAATATTGCATTTAA